>CM031233.1:17177177-17293349 GCA_018340775.1 Taxus wallichiana var. yunnanensis
TTTCCTATCTTTAGAATGTTTGTATTCATTTGTTCTTAGTCTCTAACATATAAGATGAATAGCCTAATTTATGTTTGGAATTTGAAGAAATGATTTCATTTAAACGGAGTTGTTTAATGAGAACAATTGGTGGAATGCAATTGTTTTAAGAATTAGTGCTTATCATGCCTCGGCTTCCACGAATCCAGGCCCGGACCCGTGTTGACAATTTTACGAGATAGTTTCGTAAGTGGTAAAGGCATGCAGATCCTGATATGATGTTCAGATTGTTTAATTTGGTTTTATGATGAATTCCAACTTGATTCTCTAAATGTACTACTTGAAGAAAGATGTTCTTTTCGTACAGTTGAGTATTGTATCAAAATATGCTTTGAATGATAAAATGTATTTGATTAGCTTAGAAATGAATGAAATGAGGTATTTGTTACTTATGTGTTTGCATTCGTATCTTGATGGATTGAACTTCTTCGGTTGAATGATTTTAAGAGCATTATTATTATTGTATACCTTAGAGACATTTTGGATTCTCTAAGTAAGCTTTGAAAAGATTATGTGATTTGAATACTTGTGAATGTTTAGTAGTTTTGTTATGTTCTATCTAAAGCTAAATTGGAATTTAGATCACTTTGTCTTTCGATAAGCTAAGGTTAAAATAAACCTCAACAGAAGTGAATGGGCTGAATAAATTATTACTCCCTAATCTTGATCTAAGTCAAGACAACGCCTTAATTTGATTTTAAATCACTATATCTAAATACTAATAAGTAATATGTATTTCAGTTTTGAGAACTGATATAAACCTAATAAGGGTATGGTTAGCAACCTTAGGAGAAGACGTAGGCTACTACCCAATTTTGTTGATTTAGATCATTGTGTAACAAAGAACTCCTTAATGAAACCTCAAATCTTATTAACTTCTCTTTGTGAAATGGGTCTTAATAAGAAAGGCAATTCTAAGGTGAGGAACCCAGGGGTTGGGAAAAGACTACCCTAAAAGGAGAAAGCGTCTTAAAGTATAACTTTAACTCAACGTAAGTAACACCTTAAAGTTAAGTAGATCTTTTTTAGGCTGATTTGAAGGTTGATGGCACAAGTCAACTACAAGGTTGTACCTTCGAGAAGATTAGGATCTTCTCGAAGATACAACAATGCAGGTGTCTTATGGCGACACCCTTGCATTGATTGTTAAGATTTACACCTTAAACTCGAACAAGTTTTACTCCGAGGATCAAGTTAGGAATGTGGTCATGATATGAGGCTGCCCTAGAGACTCAGGGTACCTTGACACACAAGGTTAACTAGGGTTGACCAAAGATGTCGGCGTATCCCTAGTTCTTGAGAAAATCCTTATATCATTTTCATATTATTAATCCGTTCCGAGTGGGTAACTTTGGGACGAGGGACGAGAAGTCGTGTAAGACATTCTACATAACATAGGAATGGGGTGAAGGGCGTATTCCGATTGATTTACGAGTATCGTTAGTCAAGGAATATGAGACATAAGCAAGTATGTTTCAAATCTTTGGCCAAAGT
This sequence comes from Taxus wallichiana var. yunnanensis, assembly GCA_018340775.1. NCBI lineage: Eukaryota > Viridiplantae > Streptophyta > Pinopsida > Cupressales > Taxaceae > Taxus > Taxus wallichiana. The sequence goes on from CM031233.1 coordinate 17,178,711, forward strand.
ATCGCAAGTTCTGATTACGTTGTCCCATGTCCACCTAGTCCCGAGGATGAGATGCCCGATGAATAATGGTAACAATTATTGAGATAGGTTCCTGGATAGAGCATTCTAAATCCCATTAGGGAAGAGAACCGCAAGAGGGATGTGTTAAAATAAAAATTACAACTCTTTGATACTCATGAATAGATTGGTAGATCACCGAGTCATGATATGAATAGATCGGAGGTACTCCAGTCAGTCATCACGGTGTATATGGTTATCTATTATAAGAATGATTGTTATGATCTGAGAGTTCTAAATTATGTATTTAGAACTAGAATTCTTCTATAAAAAAATAAAAAAATCTTGTTCTAATGTACTAAAATGGGGATGTTACATCTTGGTATCGAGTGAAGGTGCAGCCTCTTCAACCTATTGTGTCCATAATCGATAAAAACCTGAATTTTCTTGCAATGGGTAAATGGTTAGAACAAGGGAGGAACGTTGTAAATAATGCTCCACCACGAAGGAGGGGCAGCAACAACCCAAAAGCTTGATGAGATCCGCTGCTAGCGTATTGGACACAAGAGATCGTTTGGTTGTACTTAAAGAATTAATGGGAAATGAGGAGGATGATGAAGCTAGTAATAACAATCAGCAACCCTCTTGAGGACAACCCCGATATGGGTGTTGATAATAACGCTTAGAAATGCACCTATCAACCAGAAAACAAAAAGGCCAGTTGGCAAATAACTCACTAATGATATAAAAGGATAAGCCCACCTAAATATGATGGGACCACATTAGAGAGATGGAGCTAAGAACTCCGCTCAGTGAAATGGAGAAGTACTTTGCAATAAGAAACTTCTGAGAGGAAACCAAAGCTATTTGGGGATCCTATCAGCTTTCCCATGAAACATCTTTGTGGTGGGATAGCAAAGTAATGCTGAGCTAAATATTGATGAGACCAATATTATTGGGATCAATTTAAGGGCTATTTTAGGCAACGTTGGCTGCCACAACTTTTCTATGATTAGAAAATGATAGAATTCGAGAACTTAGCTCAAGGAAGCTAACGGTAATGAATCTGGGAGTGGTTTACAAAACTCCTCAAGTATGTACCGCAAAGATCAAACTCGACGAGAAGTTGAGCATATTCATCATGGGACTGAATCCGTGATAGGGGAGAGGTCGATGTTCTGCACTTCCAACCACTATGGAAGGAGTTGTTGAAAAGGCCATAAGACAAGAACATAAATTAAAGGCTATTTCGCTCATAAAGAGGAAGTGCGGAAGAAGATTGCAAACTCTTCTTCAACTTCACTGCACCCAAAAAGGGGCCATGGAAAAATTTTGGAATGCAGTAAGTTTCCAAGGGGGATAATAGTAAGAAAACAATAGGAATAAGCCTCACTGAAATGTAAGGGATAGTTTTGCCAAAATTATAACAATGGCGTAAGCCCTATGGAGGACAACGTGATAATTACAAGGTTGGGGAGGCAATTTTGAGCCTAAAAAGGGACTGTAAGAGGTGCTTTACAATTGTGGAAAGACCACTACACAAATCAAGTGTCGTTTGAAGAAGGATGATCGTAATCGTAGCATAAGATACATGCTTGGAGTAGCAGACAAGCAATGTTGAAAAGCAAGTGACACCTTTAGAAGTTAGGGTAAGTTATTTGGCATACTTGTCACTATTCTTTTTGATACGAGGAGCTCTTGAATGTTTTATTTCTAGTAAACTTGCTTCTAAACTCAAGAGAAAAGTGGAAAAATGGATAAATCTTGGATGTACTATACGGTAATAATTCATTCATACTGATGAGTATGTGTCTTTTTGGGGCAGTCCCTTGACTTACCTAACTTTTCCACTTTGAAGTTGACCTCTATGTTACACCTTTGGGATCGTATGACATTGTCATCGGTGTCAATTGGTTAGCTGACCATAAAGCAAACGTGAGACTGCTATGAAAAGAATATAAAATGTTTAGATGATCGAAGTTCTGAAAGCATCGTGAGATTCAAGGTGTCAAAGCGGGAAATTTCGGTTAGAAAATTGTCACTATGCAGCTTAAAAGACTAAAAAAAAAGGATACCTTTATGCAAGAAAGATATCTAAATTTTAGAAGGAGATGGTGATTCCATGAAATGATTTCTCTATTACAAAGTTTCAAAGACATTTTTAGGAGGAATTACAAGTGTTTACCACCCAAGAGGGAATTTGACTTCACCACTCAAATCAAACCAGAACGGAACCTATTTCCAAAGCACCTTATCCGGATGACTACTATAGAGTTAGTCGAGCTTAAGGAACAATTGCAAGAACTTTTGTCTAAAGGTTTGATTAGACCAAGTGTTTCACCTTGGGAGCACCATGTATTTGTGAAAAAGAAGGATAGAACACTTAGGGCATGTGTATTGATTATCGGATGTTGAACAAAGCAATAATCAAGAACAGATACCCACTTCCAAGGATCGATGATCTATTTGATCAGATGTGTGGGGCAGCGGTTTATTCTAAGATAGATCTTCGATCTGGTTATCATCAGTTAAGGATTAGAGAAGAAGATATTCATAAAATAGCTTTCGAACAAGGTATGGACATTATGAATTCACGGTTCTACCCTTTGATTAACTAATGCACCCAGCAACTTTTATGAACTTAATGAATAATATCTTTCAAGAATATTTGGACAAGTTTGTACTTGTATTATTGGACAATATTCTCATTTATTCTAAAAGTGTTCAAGAGCACAATGAGCATTTGAAGATAGTTTTGGGAATTTTGAGAAAAAGAAAGTTGTATGGTAAATTATCCAAATGTTCTTTCTTTGATACAAAAGCTCACTATTTGGGTCATGTCATTAGTAAAGAAGGAATTACTATAGATCCTTCAAAAATAGTGGCAATAAGGCGAGTGGCATGTACAAAGAATGTGCATGAAGTAAGAAGCTTCATGGGTCTTGTTGGTTATTATAGAAAATTTGTTAAGGATTTTTCTAAAGTGGGTACTTTGCACCGATAACTTTATTCGTTGGTAAGAAGGATAAGAAATTTATTTGGAATGATAAGTGCGAAACTACTTTCAAAATTCTGAAAATCCGGTTGACTTCCGCACCTATATTAGCTGCATGCAGACCCTAATGGGAGCTTTATTGTTGTAACGGATGCTTCCGGGAAGGCCTTGGAGGTGTTTTGTTACAAAATGATCAAGTCATGGCATATGAAAGTAGAAAACTTAAGTTACATGAGCTGAATTAAGCTCCTCATGATTTGGAGTTTGCTGCCATTTTCATGTGCTTCAAGTCTGGAGACACTATTTACTTGCGAAACCTTTTGAGTTGAAAAATGATCACTTGGGACTGAAATATATTTTCACTCAAGCCTAATCTAAATGCCGACGAGAGAAGGTGGTTAGAGTTTTATGTCAATATGATTTTGATATTAGCTACATCAAAGGGAAAGAGAATAGGGTAGCGAGATGCTCTAAGTCGTAGGAAGCACATTTCTTGCTCTTATAACATTAAGAACTCGGTTTAAGGATGAGGTAAAAAGTGCCTCGAGAATTTGATATATACTTTAACAAGTAAAAGCGGTTTTGTAGCTGCGAGTAACATAATGATGAAAGGTATAAAGGCTTTCATTTTGATAATGAAGGAATCTTACGTTATGAAAACAGGTATACGTACCTATCTTTGCCGAATGATTTGAGAAAGAAGTTGTTAGTTGAATTTCATAATTCGCCCTTCTCCTGGACACTCGGGTATCACAAAAATGCTTGCTGATCTAAAAAAAACAATACTTTTGGAAAGGTATGAAAAAGGAGGTTATTGATTTTGTGACTCATTGTCTAGAATGTCAGCGAGTTAAGGCGAACACATGCACCCTCTTTGGACTATTATATCCCCATAGCATACCACAGTACAAATGGCAAGTAATAAACATGGACTTTGTCAGAGCAAGGGTTACTATGTCCGAGAATAAACATGATGTTATCTGGTAGTTGTAGATAAACTAACTAAGGTAGCTCATTTCATTGCTTCACGGAAATCTAAAGGATGATTCACGGTGTTGGCCAAAAGATTCAGTGCCGTGCACGAAATTTTCAGGTTACATGGTGTAATAGAATTGATTATATCGATGAGGATCCTAGAATGACATCAAGATTTTGGCAAATGCTTAATACAGCTCATGGAATGAAACTAAACTTCAGTTACGCATATCATCAGGAAACGGATGGACAAACCGAGAGAGTAAATCAAGTGTTGGGAGATATGTTGCGAATGTATTGCATGGACCAACAAAGTATAAATGGGAAGAGTATCTTCCACTAGTTGAATTCTATACAACAACACTTATCACTCATCTCTTAAAATGGCACCTTTTGAAGCACTTTATGGAAGGAAGTGCAGAACCCCTGTTAGTTGGGATAGTATTGAGGATAAAGTGGTAATTGGACCGAGAGATCCTCACTGAAATGGAACAACAAGTAAAGTTGATTCGTGAGCGATTAAAGGAAGCAATGATGACAGGCAAGAGCTATGGCTTCGACCTTAAGCGGGTTGATCAAAGGTTTGAGCTTGGTGAGAAGGTTTTTCTTCGTGTTAAACCCGAGAAAGAGTTCTATAACTTTTGGCAAGGCTACCAAGTTGTCACCTCGTTATGTGGGACCTTTCGAAATTTTCAAAATAATCAATCCTGTAGCTTACCGATTAGCATTACCACCTACTTTGTCTCGCATGCATGATGTTTTCCATATTTCTTTGCTTAAGAAATACGTTTTAGATTTGTCGCATGTTTAAATTGGAATTCCTTACAGGTCCAAGACCGGGAATAATCGTGGTTAAACCCACATGAGTGCTGGAAACTCACCAATTGCATTTGAGAAATCGTGAAATACAGCAATGTAAGGTCAGTGGGACCAATTTAAAGAAGAAAGTGCAACTTGGGAAAATCGGAAGAGATGAAAATTGCTTTTCCTTTTCTTTTTCAACGATTGAATGAAATCACATTGACAAAACATTTTATGAACTTATCTTTTTTTTATGTCTATATGAAAGCCGATCGAGGAAAACATTATTCGAGAATCGAATAAAATGTATCGTGACATTGATTTCGAACTATTCAAGTTGGAAATAGTCTTATTATATTGTGAACTAATAAATTGGTTGACTGAAGGTAAATCAAATATGTAATCATCGGACGATGAATCTTTTAGAGAGGAAGCATGTAACACCTTGCTGAACTATTGTTATTACCTCCCAAGCATTCAAGTGTTGATATATGATTTCTTCTTTAAAAGGATGTGTTCCTTTTATTGTGAAGTCATGCTTGATATGGATGTATCTTCTTTGCTCTTGAATATCTTTAAGCGAGTCAGATATGCTTGGACTCTTTTATTTCTTTCATTTTTAGCACCTGAGTTCAATTTGATTTCGAAAGGAATTGTGGATTTATCTGTTTGTCTTTATGACTCAACCTTAGATCAGTTGCATTGATCCAAGAGATGTTTTAAGTTTATTACGGATGAACAAAATTATAGACCTTACGAAAGTTCAGTAAGGTCCGAATGTGTTGAATAAGAAATTCCGAGTCTAACTCGGGAAGATTGTGTTAATGAATTGGTTCCCGATATCGTAATATCGGGAAGGCCTAGACCTTGAGCCGTAATAAATTCGGTGTATACTGCAAGCTTTTTTATCAATGCCGAATAGAATCCATTTTAGGAATGTTATACCCTATTGGTTCTTATACTGAACGATCCTACTTGTGAGACCTAGAATGGATTCATTAAGGTTAATAACCTTAACCTAAACTATAACCTATGGGTTGAATTATTGCTAATCTAACCTAGCCCTAAACTATAAGCTTTAATGCTCCTAAGGTTAGCCACCTAGCACTATGGAAGTAAGACTAAAGTATTACCTTATGATCTAACCTATGTTTCTAAGCTAACTAATGATCATGGATGAAGGGGGACCTATGAAGGGTGCGAGTCATGGGCAAGTGGTTTCCATGGCATTAAATAAAGTGGATAAGCATGAAGGACAAGGGATTTGGCAGAGATTTCAAACGGCTATTGAGACTCCGACATGGCAGAGTTGCCAAATCTATTATCAATCACCAACATTCGTGAGGTCGGTGGCAAATGGAAAATAGGTGGGAATCTTGGAGTTAATGTCATTGATGAACTTCGGTTCCCGAGCGCGGATTGCTTGGGAAGGCATGTAAATGGAAAACTAGTTGGTTGTTTGGTTTTCCATACGCTCCGGTTTTCTCTCTGTTTGATCACTGGTTCTTCGAACCAGTCTACTTGGTGTTGCATGGCAACTATGAGAATATCTAGCTCTTTTCTCTATCGGGGAAAGTTTATAAGGCATGAAGGTAACAAATTATTGTTGTTTAATCTATTGTGGAAGAAGAGGAGAAGGCGCGAGCACATTCAGAGGTCTTCTTCAGATTTTTAAGCGACATTACCAGGCATGATAGGCCCTGACTTTTAAAAATCTTGCTTTACTCCAAATGCTTTCATTAAAACAACTCTGTTCAGGTGATTTCAGTTCAGTTGGTTTGAAGCAATGTATTGGTTCTTCTTTTCCTGTGGAATTAGGAATCTCAGGTTTTTCGAAGACTTTGTTGGAATGTTTACTGTATTTATTCTTCCTTTTGGTTTCATTTCGATTGAAGACCGGCTGTGCTTTTATTGTTGTTGAATCCTGTTGAATCTTGCTAAGGATACTTTAAGTTTCTTCTAGTTGGAATGCTTGCTGTGATTATACTACTTGAATGCGACTATTGTAGAAATCCTTACTGTGTTTGCAATTTTGGGTTAGTCTCCGTTGAAAGTTTTCAGGGATTATATACGAAAATGACTCAGTGGGAGTCCTTTTAATGTTTCGTATGTTTTCATCTTCTGTCTAACTTGGTTGTGATTACTGTTGGAGTCCTTGAAACGTAACATATGTTTTCAACTTCTGTAGAAGTATAGTTGAAAATACTATATGGTATTGACTCCGTTGGAGTCCTTGAAATGTAACTTATGTTTTTAACTTCTGTAGAAGTTTTGTTGTGCATACTGTTGGAATCCTTGAATTGGATAGTATGTTTTCGACTCCTGTAGAAGCTTTGTTGTGTTTACTTATTGGTTTTGACTCTGTTGGAGTCCTTGAATTGTTGTCGTATGAATTCGACTTCAATCAAAGCCCTGGTTGTGAGTACTAGTTGTATTTGACACTGTTGGAGTCCTTGATATGTTGCGAGTTGGCTCGATTCTCGAATTAAGTCCTCGCTGTGCATGCATATCATACAAACTCTTTCTTAACATTGTTGTGTTATATTCAGTTCACTTCTATGGAATTAAAGGATGGGTTTTCTTTACAAACTTGACTCTGTTTGAGACCCTGTTGTATTTCGTAGTAGCTCGACTTCGGATGAAACTTTGAGGAAATTATTGTTATGGAATCTAAAAGCCTGTGAAGACCTTGTTGTGATTATTTTTCTTGAATCAGCTTCTAATATAAGTCCTTGTTGTATAATCGTATGGATTTGTTTAAGTTGAATGAAGCTGTGCATGTTTGTGTTTCGACTCAGTGTGAATGTCATTGTATTTGCATATGGAAACGTTATTTGTTTTTAATGTTATCTTGTCTCGATTTTGATCTAAACAAAGAGCTCTTACAATGTACTTGTCGAGGCGATGGCGTTGGGTATTTTCATGTTGATGAATGATATGGAAAATATTTGTTGAGTCTTTCATGGTTGGATTATTTTCTTTTGCTTTATCACGAGAGCTCTTGTAATGCTTAATAAAGCTCTGTGTGATTTTTATTAATGAATTTAGATGAAACCGTAGTTTCTTCTTGTGATCTCGATCATTTTAATCACATGCGTAAAAGTAATTACGTTATTCTAGAGGATTCGCACATACTGGTCGTAACATGATTGAAATGGGAATTTGATTTACTCTGTTTCCTTCTCTCCGAGTTGTAAATTATATGTTGATGTGTAATAAAAGGAATAAGAAAATACTCTCTCTCCTAGTCTCAAAACTTTATGTACTTTCTCCTTGTATCCTTATGTGATCTCTATGGTAAGGCATAACAAGAATAGACTGTGGTAATGTATGGAGAGAATGCTATAAAATGTGTGTTGTTGTATAAGTAGGTATACTCACAATACCATTAAAATAATGTATGATTGAAAGAAAATTACTGAGAGTTGAGCTTGTTGAATGTTATAAAACCGCCTTTGAGTAATTGTTAGAAACATTCTTGTAGGAGTTTTGCTATCTTTAGAATGGTTGTATTCATTTGTTCTTAGTCTATAACATATAAGATGAATAGCCTAATTTATGTTTGGAATTTGAAGAAATGATTTCATTTAAGCAAAGTTGTTTAATGAGAACAATTGGTGGAATGCAATTGTTTTAATAATTAGTACATATCATGCTCGAGTTCACCGAACTAACCTTTGTGTTGACAATTTTGCGAGATGGTTGCCGTAAGTGGTAAAGGCATGCAGATCGATATGATTTTCAAATTGTTTAATTTGGTTTTATGATGAATTCCAACTTGATTCTCTAAATGTACTACTTGAAGAAAGATGTTCTTTTGTTGTTGAGTATTGTATCAAATATGCTGAACGCATAAAATGTATTTGATTAGCTTAGAAATGAATGAAATGAGGTATTTGTTACTTATGTGTTTGCATTCATATCTTGATGGATTGAACTTCTTTGGTTCGAATGATTTTAAGAGAATTGTTATTATTGTATACCTTGGAGACATTTGGGATTCTCTAAGTAAGCTTTGCAAAGATTATGTGACTGAATACTTGTGAATGTTTAGTAGTTCTGTTATGTTCTATCTAAAGCTAAATTGGAATTTAGATCACTGTCTTTCGAGAAGCTAAGGTTAAAATAAACCTCAACAGGAAGCTGAACGGGCTGAATAAATTATTACTCCCTAATCTTGATCTAAGTCAAGACAACGCCTTAATTTGATTTTAAATCACTATATCTTAATACTAATAAGTAAGATGTATTTCAGTTTTGAGAACTGATATAAACCTAATAAGGGTATGGTTAGCAACCTTATGAGAAGACTTAGGGCTATTGCCCAATTTCATTGATTTAGATCATTGTGTAACAAAGAACTCCTTAATGAAACCTCAAATCTTATTAACTTCTCTTTGTGAAATGGGTCTTAATAAGATAGGTAATTCTAAGGTGAGGAACCTGGGGTTGGGAAAAGACTACCATAAAAGGAGCGTCTTAAAGTATAACTTTAACTCAATGTAAGTAACACCTTAAAGTTAAGTAGATCTTTTCAGAGGTGGATTTGAAGGTTGATGGCACAAGTCAACTGCAGGGTTGTACCTTCGAGAAGATTAGGATCTTCTCGAAGATATAACAATGCAGTGACTTATGCAACATCCTTTGCATTGATCGTTAAGATTTACACCTTAAACTCGAACAAGTTTTTACTCCGGGACTAGTTAGGAATGTGGTCATGATATGAGGCTGCCCTGGAGACTCGGGGTACCTTGACACATAGGGTTAACTAGGGTTGACCGGCAAGATGTCAACGTATTCCTAGTTCTTGAGAACATCCTTATATCATTGTCATATTATTAATCCGTTCGAGTGAATAACTTGGGATAGGGGAGGTCGATGTGAGTGGTGTAAGACATTCTACATAACATAGGAATGGGGTGAAGGACGTATTCCAGATTGACGAGTATGTCATCAAGGAATACGAGACATAAGTAGTATGTTTCAAATCTTTGGCCAAAGTATCGCAAGCTGCTGATTGCGTTGTCCCATGTCACCTAGTCTGAGGGATGAGATGCCGATGAATAATGGTAACAATTATTCAGATAGGTTCCTTGGACAGAGCATTCTAAATCCCATATTAGGGAAGAGAACCGCAAGAGGGATGTGTTAAAATAAAATGCCAACTCTTTGATACTCATGAATAGATCGATAGATCACCGAGTCATGATGAATAGATCGAGGTACTTTGAGTCATCACATGCCTGCATATGGTTATCTATTATAAGAATGATTGTTATGATCTGGAGAGTTCTAAATTATGTATTTAGAACTAGAATGCTTCTATCAAAAAAAAAAAAAAAATTCTTGTTCTAATGTACTAAAATGGGGATGTTACACTTAGTGTGGGTTGGTTATTGATATCCGTGTACATGACTATTGAAAATAAGTACACATGAAAGGAAAAAACTACTACGGGTGCTATTCAAAGTTGGAGGATTGAAAAAAAAAAAGAGATTTCTTTCTGGGAAGGACCATAGGTGGATATAAATGAAGAAATAAATATAATGCGAGGTAAGCAGAGGCCATGGGAACTACCAAGGGAAGGCGGTGGCAAGGTACTCAGTGCATGGAGGTGTGTTGAAGAGAAGTCTGCACTAGAAGGTAGGAAGTTGTGCTAGAAGGTTATAGCTTGGGTGTGAAGATGTACCATGTGGAAAGAATAAAATGGTCAATTAATGAGGGGATTATTGGTAGGTGAAGGGTAATAAATGCACTAACTTTTTGAAATCTATATAAGGATGGGATGCAAGTTCATTTTTACCATTGCAATTGAGAGAATTTGAAAAGAGCTAAGTGCAAATGATCTGAGAAATCATGTTGAGGTGTGAAGAGTGTGAAACCAGATGTGGAGAGAATATTTGTGCACATGAGAAGCTTGCATTCCCATAGGTGAAGGGTTTGAGTGAAGTAGATGTATTATGAAGGAGCTAGGGCATGTGATTTCCACTAGGGCATGGAGATTCAAACTAGGGTTTTAACTTGCTCATTACAGAGGGTAGAAAGGAGAAATTTTCAAATGGCACTAAAGAAAGCACCTACAGTAGGAGTAAAAGGGAAGAAGAAGGTTGAAGTGGAAGAAGAAATTGCTCCCGAGAGTAATTTCTCATAAATTTAGTATCCAGAGGGCATGATTATGGGACAATAATGGGATTCCCACATCCATAAATGTAAAATCAGTGATTACAACCATCATACATCAGATAATAAAAGGAGCTAGATGCATTGTTGAGCACAAAAATGAACAAACACACAAGAAAAAGAAATGTCGGTGAGAAGTTACTAAAGTATATTAGATTCTACTAGTTGTACGAGCTACCATACTTTGGAAAGTATGAACCATTGTATCGATGGTTGATGAGAAGAGTCCATGAGGAATTCTTCTACTTCATCAAACAGAGGGTTATAATCACAACCACCTTAATTTCAACAATGATAGGACTAAGGCCTCAGGAGCAGATCTAGAGAGTGACTTAATAGATAAAGGTAGTAATCCTAGAGGCAAGGAAGGAGCTAGTATATTCTAAGGGTCCACATGGAATGGATATCAACAAATTGAAGAAGTACCTAGTAGTACAAGCAGCTTCCCATTTTGTAAAAAGTTGAATGACCAAGAAATGTGGTCGCAAGTGAATACAATGTGGCTGCATGTTGCAAGGAAGATGTCTCAAGGAGTGATCTACAATCTCGCATGGATCACATAGCAAATACAATCATTGAAGAAGCACATATAGGTGACAGAATTAGTTTTGGTGCTATTTTATTGTCTTTGGTGTTTATGGAGATTAGAGTGCCCGATGGGCCAAAGGAGAAGATTTGGGAGTACCCCACGGAAAATAAATCTCTGGCAGAAATATTTAATAAATATTTATGTGAAGGGACCATGAGTGGGCCATTTAAATAGAGGGTGGAGATGTGGTATGATAGGCTCCATGTGGCATTTGAAGAGGAGTGGCGCATACCCAAGGAGTTACCTTCGGTGGTGGGTAAGGCAATATAGTTTGCAATCTACCAACATTTTTACACACCGTGTGATTTGTCATGAAGGATGAGCTTGGAGCCCTTGGTGAAAACTACCACATGCCTTCACAAAGATGCTACTTATTAGCATCAGTTCATCGGTTCAGATGCATGCACATTGTCTAAGCTTCATTTTCGACAAGGTAGATTGTGATTATCACACTGAGAAAATATATGTATATCCAGGATGGATTACCTACATTGAGAGGCTTATCTCAAATATAATAAGTATGAATTAGGTAAGCTTGGTCATTGGAGATGTTGGAGAGATGTTATGTATATTCAACTTAAGCCCAAGTTGGAGAACAAAAAATATGTGGAAAATGAATTCACGCTTCCAGATCCACCTAAGGGAAAACATACAATAGAAAATGTGTCAACCCCACAGCCTGTAGAGACCATAGTGGTAGATGAAGAGGAAGAGGAATGAGAAGATAGTGGTGGCCTGGAGCATAGAGGAAGAAGACAACCTATAGACAAGGTAGGAATTGAGTGCATGACTACACCACCTCAAGGGAAAGAAGGAGATGATGAGGACTTAGATGTAGTACAAGGAGAGAGCTGCTTCAAAAGGATATTCAAGAGAACAAGAAACCAAATTGCTACTCCACAATCAATGTGCACGTCACCACAAATCTATCTACATAGAAGGAGCCAACTAAGAAGAGAAGAAGGAAGTTGAAGCTAAACAAGGAGGTAGAAGAGTCTGAGGAGAGTGTGCCCAAATATCCTACACCTCCAGAGGACATGTGGAAGAGCCAAAGGAAAAGAAATGAAGGATGGAGAAGAAGGAGAAAAGGAGGTAGATGAGACAAGTGCAAGAGACTTCTCAGGGCATAGTAAAACAAGCTCTAAATCTTGACACTCAAGTTCCTAAGGGGCCAAGATTGAAGAGGACAAGTGGGGAGTATACTGCACTGGTCATGGGCTACGTTGAGGACACAAGTAAAATTATCGTGCCTGTTTCTAAAGCATGGTGGGCCTTAAATAATTGTATGGATGGGAGCTGATGGATGAGGATATGGCCACCATGTGCATAAGGAAGAAATTATCTTGGTCAATGTAGACACATATGGATGAACCAAACTTTGACATATGTGAAGAGTCTTGTGTATCGAGGAGATTGAAGAAGGCACCTCAGGCAAGACACATAATAGTAAATCCTATTGCTATGTCTAGATGAACAAGTAAGTAATGCCTTGGTGAAGGTATCAACAGAGGTGGAAAGGAGGAATGTGGATAAGGCTACAACTATTAGGGTGTTGAAAGAGGAGATTAAGGCCAAATATGTAGAGATAATGTGCCTATGACAAGAGAAGGACTTGGCACAAAAGAAGAACATTGTTTTCATCAGCATGGTAGAGGAAATTGGAGACAATGTCCTAAAAGCAAGACCACATTTAGAGTCCAAGGTACCCAAAAAATTCCCTTGAAATGCATTATGTATAAACCTTGGTGGATTTGGTGCTTGAGGATGGACCTATGCACATGCCAGCACCAAAGAATCCTGAGAGGAAGTAGAGTGAGAAAAGGCTTTGGTGATGAGGAATATTGCATCTTATGAGGCATTGCTCCAAAGCTTATAGGAGGAGATGAGAAAAGAAGACCAGGCATTGAACATTTGCACAGCTCAGAGGTGGTCATCAAGATAAGGACCATGGTAGAGGACAATGAAGTCCTAAAAGTGATGAAGGATGAGACACTAGGTTGCACAAAGAGGTTGGCATTGGTAAAACAAAAGCACAAGGCCCTTGTAGTAGCACAGGAACCCCATAAGGAAAGGTTAGATGAGCTAGGGAAGGTTATAGCGCAGAAGATGGATCTGCTAGAGGGAAGAATGTTTGCAATGTCCAACATTATTCTAGTTTTACAGAATGAAAAGGGGGACATTTCCCAAGATGAGTTGGAGTCTATTGCGGTAGATATTCCAGAAAAAGTAGAGGCCGCATTGAGTGAATGGTAGACATTAGAGGCCAAAATAAAGGAAGAATATCCCAAACTCATTCTTCAGTTGAAGCAGAGGATATTGCTGAGTAAATCATTCTTTTGTATAGAAAATTCTTTACTATCTTCCATTTATATTCTTTCTCATTCTTTGAGCATTCAAAAGGTAACCATTTTCAGGGTGGAAATGTAGTTAGTGTGGGGTAATGTTGAATAGACAATGTATAACACTTAGTAGAAGGCATACAGAAGATTTGTATGGAAGAGCAGAGTGCATTCAAAGGCATGGGAGGATCGGAAGGGAATCGCATGAGGAGGACAGAGATAGATTCAGGACTTAGCCATTTTCATGATGATGATCTATTTTTGGAAGATGGTGTGTGGAGCACACAAATGGGATGAAGACTTGCACGACATGCACAGGTTATTTTTGGAAGAGAGGCTATGGAGTGCTTTACATGGATGCGGGCTAAAGATAGAATTACAACTGATAGTTAACTAGGAGAAATCTATTATTAGCACACTTGCATGTGTGGCTGTAATTATAAAGGCACATGGCTATTTTCAACATGTGACCTATTTTGGGATTAGATAAATGGTGAAGGGAAAGTCCCCACCCTTATAAATATGTAGTGAACTGTGTAGCATAGAGATAGTAGGTAAGAACTAGATTACTATGAGATTATGTTGTCAGATCTATTACACGCATGAGCATATAATGATATTATTGTAAGAAGATTTTGTGTATTATTGTGTTTTTATATAATGGAGTGTATTGGCTAAATCAGAGTGTTAATTCTGAGTATAATTGGATCTTGCATACTTGATTTCATCATGGTTATCATTTAAATATGTTATTCTCTAGAACTAGATCTATACATGCACTGTAGAATGATGTATTAATGATGGATCTGAATGCATTAAGTCTTCATCATACTAACATCCTGTAATAACAACCCTAAAGAGGGGCTCTGGTACCTTGCACACTTTAGGTGAGAAATTAGTCTAGGTGAGTGATGTGCCAAAGTGTGCTTGGGATTTTTAGTAGATTCTAGGATGCATCACCGAGAAGACTCTAATAAGAGGAGATAATAATATAATACTTGAGGACATGCACAAGATTAGGTGTTGGGAAATTATGAGGTCATAAATTGGACATAAATTACCATTATTTTTGCCTTCCAAGTTAGCTTTGAAACTAGATTAAAATGTAATCTTGGAACTTATAGTTTCCTTGAGATAGAATATATGATGTATATCTTGTTCATTCTTTAGAAGTATTTTGTTATCTATTTTGTTGACTAATCCTATTGATTATTTAGGAAAGATGCAAAGTATTATGTATACAAGCCATAAAGGAAAGATAATACTAGTTCTAGGAAAAGTGGAATTGATCATGAATAGTATATCTAAACTCAAATATGATTTCATATCTAGATTCCTCTCAAAAATTATGAAAGTTCAAAAAGAATAATCTCAATCGAGATCATGTGCAAAAGTTATATCTATTTTTAGTTAGCTCCAAAATAATTGGAGTTAGCTAAGGAATGATTATTTTAGTTCCAAAACTTGCAATTCTAATTTTGGAACACTATGGAATGACAACTTTAGTTCGAAACTTGCATCAACGGAATGACAATTTTAGTTTCAGAACTTGGATAAAATGAGGAATTGTGAATAATTAGATAATCCAATGGAAAATATGAGAGAGGTTTTTATTCATAGCAATGTGTCTAAGAAAAACCTCATTCATATATGCTAAAAGTTTTACCAATAAAGATAAATCTAACTTTTAATGAGCTGCAATCATAGGAAAAAGTGTATCATATGATCACTAAACATTTCACAAACAAAAACAGTCAAAAGTCAAATGGAAAATATGAGAGAGGTTTTGTTCATAGAATTTTTTTAACAAAAACCTCATTCAAACTTGCTACAAGTTTTACCAATAAAGATAAATATAAATTTTAGTGAGTTGTAGTCCAAGGAAAAATTGTATCAGACAAGCACCAAAAGTTCCACAATTAGAAACAACAAATTTAAATGGAAAATCCAGGAGAGGTAGTTTGTCAAAGTAATTTATCGAGGAAAAACCTCCTTAATAAAGTACATTAATATAATCATTGTGATTATTGTTACTAAAAATAAGGAGAAGATTTGGGAGTAAATCTTCATAAAATAGCGAGATAATACTTTGGCTCCAAACACTCCCCTTTCATCCGCGACCAATAAGCACCTTTTTTACATTTACCTAGCCATGACCCCCT
This sequence comes from Taxus wallichiana var. yunnanensis, assembly GCA_018340775.1. Classification (NCBI taxonomy): domain Eukaryota; kingdom Viridiplantae; phylum Streptophyta; class Pinopsida; order Cupressales; family Taxaceae; genus Taxus; species Taxus wallichiana. Next base: position 17,194,749 of record CM031233.1, read on the forward strand.
TCACCCCACTAATATTAATTTAATTAATTTAATTAAATTAATTCATTATCCTCACTATATTTATTATTTAAATAATATCCACACATACAGTTCACTTAGACACCTCACCAAGCCAACTCAACCTAAGACCTATTCTTAGTAAGTTGCCATAACTAACTAAGACTTACCCAAACCCTAAAAATCAATGCCTACATTCCCTCTAACCACATCCCGCATGCTCACAAGAAGCTCCCAGTCTAATCCATGGGATAATGACATGAGATCAAGGAAATCAAGAGGATCTCCCTAGTTTAGTAAACCTAGGAAATCCCACCTTGACCGACGCCGGTTACCCCTAACCATCACCGGTTAAGCTGACCACCACCATCGGTTACCCTTTTAACCCCTAAACAACCTTATTCTCAAGGTTGGAAAACATTGAGAGAAGGTTGATGAGAAAGAACACATCTCAAAGAGATAACGCATCTTCAGAGAGAAAATTCCAAAGAAAAACCCACATGCAAGGAAGGAGATTGAGCATCTTCTCCTGCACAACCATCCCAACCATGATCTGATCTATCCAAGCAAAGAGGAGTGTACATGCAGCCCATGTAAGAAGCTTTTCTTTCAGTTGGTGATCACTTGCAACCTTCAAACCCTCATCAGCACCTCCATCCCTCACACACAAGCATTCAGACGGAATCCAAGTAAGTATAACATCATACTTTCCTGGTTTATTTCATTTCATCATCATTTTATCATCCATTGTTTATCTTGCCCCTATTGACCTTCTCCAACATTTTCACCTCCATATACCCATTAAAACCTCACCAAAGCCTACCCAAATCACCCAATACCTCATCCCGACCAACCAAAGTCCTTTGTGTAATCACAAAGGAGACCAAAAGCTTGTTCTGTGACATTTCCAGATCTCACAAGAATCGCACCTAGTTACACCTAACCACCATCTGGCCACCCCGACCGACATCGGTCTCTCGTATTTTCCCACACATAGTCCTAGAACAGAGACCTACCCACCAAATTTCATCTCACCTCATTCACCTGTGATCTACCCGAGACCTCTATCAAACCTACAGAGACCTAGAACCAATCATTTGACCTTTGGATTCTATTCTAGCTTAGCCTGTTAGATTAGATCTATTTCTTATTGTGTTTTAAGTGAGATACCTAAATCATTTCAAATACAATAGGATTTACTTTGTTTACAACATTAAATTGTTTAAAATAGTGGATTGACAACCATCTAGGAAGTATCACACTTCCGGATCTAGCATACGCTAGGCAGTTCACTGCCCATATTGTTTAATTCCTTCTGGTGGTCTTGTTTTCATTACAGGTAGTTCCTCCTAGCCAAAAGGAAGCTCTCATGATCAGCTATGGATCCAGAAGTCATATGTGCAACAACCCATCAACCAACATTTGAACAGGTATTCCTCCTATGCCCGTTACCCTATCTGTTTCATCAACACTTCAAAGAAATGATCTAAGAATCAGGTGAAACATTTTGGCATGCCCGTGGGACCCATCGGGGTTCCTTGCATTTCATTCATTCCTAGGAAAAAATTGTGTTTTTTTCCTTCTGAAAAGTGTACACACTAATTTTCTTCTTTGGTAACCCACCTCTTCTTTCTATTTGCTCTAAAGGAAACTTTTCTTTTGGTGTAATTAAAAAGAACCATTTCTTCATGTTTTTTGCATTATAGTGAAAGAGCATCCCTCTTCCTCTTCATCTTATTGTGTCATCCAATTTCACATTTTTGATTTGGGTTTAAAAATAAGTGCATTCCATTCTGATTTATTGCATTAGCTCACATTAATTGAGGGCAACCTATATACGCTGGAAGTCATGCCCAATGATGGTTGACAAATGAATTGTAGAAAAGCACTTCTATCCTTTTCTCTTTCTCTGAGTCTTACCAAACCTCACAAAAATTCAAAATACATACATTCTTAAACAACATCCTACCTAGAAGAAGCTATAGGTGATCACATGATCACGACATAGTGGGCACCCAACTCACTGCTCTGTCGAGTCATACTTCAGAGTGAAGCCCCCCACCATAACATACCTGAAACCTCACCTTTTAGATCTCCTTCTTTGTAGGAAGCCATCCTCACCAAAAATCTATTTCACAATTCATGTGTCAGTCCCTAAATAGCATAAGCTAAACAAACATAATAGAAAAGGCACTCCTAGGATCACATTTTCTTAGTGTTTTTTGCTTGGCTTGCATTTTGAGGTGAGAGATCACATTCATCACTTTTTTGTTCATCCTTGCATGCTCCTCATCATAGCTGGTGTATTCCAGCTTCACCTGAGTGTGCCTGGGCCATATCATCATCATTCTAGAATTCTGGGTCTGATTCTACATCAGATTTTAATTCACAACCACTTTCTTTCATCACTATTTCAATTTCATAGTAACCATCATCGGTTACCTCTGACCACCATCGGTTATACCCAACCAACATCGGTTCCAGGTCCTTTTGCTAACCTACTCAAAAGGACATTTTACTTCACTTTCTTCCACTTTTCACAGTCTCTGTCACTATCATTATTCCCATTGACATTTTAAACATCTTTAGATTTGGCATACCTATCAGATTTTACCTTCGCTCCTTTGTTCACTCACTATCATTTTCTACAAGAACGCAAAAGTGGTTACCCCCGACTCGCGCGTCAGTTTTCCCTAACTAGCATCGGTTAGCCTGTTTCACATTCTAGCCACCATTTGGTACTTAATCCACTTTTTGTCACTAGATTCACCTATTCCTATTGTTCTCTGTGTCATTTATAGAGAAGCAACCCTACCTGATCAGTACTGGTTCACATGGTGCTGACTCAAAGACAAGCAAGCACACTCATATTTCATGCCAGTTGTCAACCACTCCCACCTAGTCCTTCACCACCTTCCATTTTATCACCAGCCATGGATCCCATCCAGCCTATTACTATCACTACCAGAGATGAGGAGTTCACATGACTCCTTGACCAGAACCCTGCCGCCTTGCAGTTTTACCTTTCCCACTCATCCACTCGAGATGCCTCAGTCAGTTGATATATGACATGCCCATATCTATCCCCCGACTCTCACCCACTCCCGCATCGGCCCCATCTAGCTCCATGCTGCCCGCATCTACCTTACCCCCAGTCATTTTGTAGTTAGGTCCTATACCCGCTATGACTGCCACATCTGCTACCTCTCGTGGCACCCATTACATCCACCGTACCCTCGATGACTACCCCAAACACAACCTCATCCACCCCTAATGTCTCACACATACCCGTAGCTACATTACCACCTCCAAGTGTCGGTGACCCCTACCCCATTTCAGAACGTGGTTCTTTCCATTCCACAATCATTAGCCCCTATTGCCACTAGGGTTACCATGACCCTTCCACCCCCATATACATACTATCAACAACCTCCCATTTCATCCATTATTCATTCTAGGTACATACCCCTATTTCACTACCTTCTTCTCCACCACCCTACATGGCAGCCCCATACACTGGAGTGCCACCCTATTATATGCCCAAAACCAACCTTCTCATGCTACAAGAGGCATCCAATCATCACAACCCACCAATGACCTAATTAAATTGATGTTGGACAAGATGCATACATTGGAGGCATCGGTTTTTAGCTCCCACAACACTCACCTACGATGAGATTTGCAATGAGCCTATTCACCCATCCATTCCTATCCGTCATTCATACCCATGTGCATTGGGAAATGCCTAAATTCAATCATTTCAAAAGCAAAGAAGACCACAACAACATTTTTGTGGTCATTCAAACATGGGTGTTATCTGATCACTCATGATGATGCCTTGCTTTTGAGAACCTTTCCCATGTCCCTCACTAGACCTGCATTAGATTGGTATAGTGGGTTACCTAAACACTCTATATTCTCATTCAATCAGGTAGCCCAAGCCTTCTTGGATCATTTCTCTATCAATATCATCAAGAAGGTTACCATGACCGATCTATATTCCACACGTCAATATGAGGATGAATCTATCACAGATTTTGTCACTCACTAGCGCAACCTGATCAATCAACTTACCTTCCAACACCAAAATGAACTCATCGAGCTCTTCACATGGGCTTGCGCTAGACATATCTCACCGACCTTGCAGGTCCAAACCTTCCAAACATTCGATGAGGCATTCACTATGGCATGAAAGTTAGAGATTCGGGCCATCGAAGAGAAGAAAATCCAATTACGCAATAAGAATTTGGCATTCAAGTCGAATGATACCTCTTCTTCTTCCAAACCACAAACCAATTATTCAAAAGCTAAGGGCACCGCTAATGCAAGTGGTACTCAAGGCCGGCCCAACTCATCCATCAAATCAGGCTACACCCTCATCTAATCTCTCACTGTCTAGACTTTTCAATTCAGATGAGAGCAAAGTGAAAATATACCCCAATTGGGGAACCTTACTCTTCTATCTTAGAAAATCTTATCAAAGCCGAGCCATCACCCTTCCACCTATAAAACCACACACTAGTTTTGACCCTACTCACCCCATGCCCGCATGGTATAAAGAACATGATTTCTATAACTATCATCGAGTAAAGGGTCATAGTGATGGAAATTGCATCACTTTCAAAAATATTGTCCAAGAAATGCTCGAGAAAGGTGAGTTAACTATGGATAATCCCAATGCCACCCCCAACCAAAATCTACAAATCTTCAAAAACCATTTCCCAACCATGCCCCTTCATCCAATCAAACCGGTGAGACATCAACTCATGATACCCATACCCATGAGGTTCACGCTATCTTTAATGAGGTACCTGTCACCTCCCAATTACCCCATATTCCTTCCATAGAGGAGATCCTAGCCCAAAATCCTCCTTCCACATTGGAACCAACCTCCCCTGTTCCTTCACCAACAGAGGAACACCTTTCATCTCCTTCATCACCAATGGAGGGGTCTTCCACTAACATTGAGCCCATCTCACCCCTGGCTTCACCACTTAGAGAACCTCCTCCACCCATAGAGGAGCACCCATTCTCTCCTCCACCCATAGAGGAGCACCCATTATCTCCTCCACCCACAGAGGAGCACCCATTACCTCCTCCACCCACAGAGGAGCACCTATCCATTCCTCCACTTATAGAGGAGCTCCCATCATCTCCTCCACCTATCATAGACCAGTTGAGATACCTTTTCCTCTTGGTGAGCATTCTCCATCAGCTACCTAGAATCCGTAGACCTACTTTTGGCTCTCTTACCCATGGAAGCTGAAGCTAGCCAATTCCCCATCTCTAAGACACATTTTATGGGAATTTCCATTAGGTCCTCACCAACTCCACCCATAGACATGTCATTCTCATGTTTGGCCGATCACTTAGATTATGTGGATAGGGCTTTACTATGGGGGATGCCTCTTACTCCCCATCTCAACACAGATGCAGAGATCCCTCACTGATACCTCCACTATCTACCCAAACACATTTTGACCAATCAAACCAAACACAACCACCTCTATCACAACCCCTTCCATGATACCTGTTAGAACTCAAACCACACCCTTACCCATAACCCAACCTACATCTAAACCCAAACCCACACCTACAATATTTCCTCAACTAAACCTATTACCACTTTAGGGGTCACCCGACCACCAACCTTACTCATCCACCTATTAAACTAGATTTAGCTACATCCTCCAACGTCAATACCACACCTACTCGACACCCAAACCAAAGAAACAAACCCATCGACCTCATACCCCGACACACCAATCACACCTGCACTTGTCCCATCTATCTTAAGACCTCAGCTACCCAACATGGTCAAGAAACCTTCACCCATCCATAAACCAATAACACAACAACCCATTCCTTCCTCACAAACCTCTAACCTACCCAGGCACACAACATGACTTACACCCACACTGTAGTCTCTTTACCACCAATACCTCCAATACCCTCAGCTATTGCTTCACTACCCACTACACTTCAGTCATTTTCCCTCACACCCCAAGCACGACCCACATCATCTACCTTCACAACACCCCCATTATCCCCATGGGTAACTCACCCTCTTCCTCCATCTACTTTTCCTTCTAGACCTCATACACCCACATCACCTTTACCCAAAAAGGTGCAACCCAAAAACAAAACCCCACTACCCCACAATAAGGTAGTCAAAACAACCACACACCCTCCTACCCATCCATCTACTGTACCCCTACCCAAAAAACACGACCGATACCTAAAACCACACCTAGCACCTAAACCCATAGCTCGACCCATTCCTACTCTTCCAAAAATAGTTCCTCAACAATCAACCACACCTACACCCAAACCCACGTTCACTTCCCATTGTGATCCACTAGCAGGTCCTATGCCAAAATTTTAACCAACCTCCTCGAGACTTTGTTATCACATTACCACCACTCCGACCTTATGACCCCCTCAAACCCAAGCCAAAAGGGTTTGATGATACTAAAATTTGTGCATACCATCATGTGCCAGGCATGATGTGGAGAACTGCAAGGCCTTGAAAACCATCCTTATCCAATTGTGTCCACCAGAAACCAACTTTGATGATGATGACCTTCTCGATGAGGATCCTACTTCACCGACACCCATTCCCACACTACCCACTCAACAACCACAACCTCCACCCTCACAACTCCTAGAGCCACCCCAAGATTTGAAATTAACATGGTTCACATAGAGAACTTGCCATGCCACCACCCCAATGTCATTGCGCCCAACTCACCTCACAAGGCTTTTCTCCTCCAGTAGGTTTTTTCCCTTCATGTCATTATACCACTCATCCTACACCTTCTCCATTTTCCAACTCCCCTCAAATCAACATGATACACATCACTACATGTGTGCATAAGGGAAAAGAAAAGGCAATTGACCACCAACCAATCCTATACCCAACATACCATCTACACCCATACCTAAAATAACTATCCATGGCCCCACATACCCCATTTCTAATGGCGTCACACATCACACCATGCTCAAACAATTACACCAATCTCCCCTCAAAATGTCCTTATATGACCTCATCCAAACCTCAAAATCCCATCATCAAGCCCTCATGGAGGTTCTTCAATCTATTGAGGTTTTACCCAATGACCCTACACCCGTAGCCTCCATTATCACACCCCATCATGTAGCCTCTCTCACCAAATTACCACCTTCATCTTCACCCCACCTTGTTCACCAAGTGGCCTCCCTTAGCTTCTCAGAGGAAGAGATCGCGCCACACCAAAATGATGACCTGACCCAGCCCTCTTCATCTCCATCCACATTGATGACATATGGGTACACCATGTGATGATTGATGGAGGTGCTAGCATTAACATCATTTCATCCCATGCATTTTCTCAAATGTGCATACCTGAAAATTACATGCATAAACATCCGGTCATGTTGCATTCATTCAATGATGCTATCACCTCCACACTAGGCACTATCATCCTCCATGTGCGTGGGTCCCCGCACTATTCCTAGAATTGTTTTACATTTTGGAGGGGGAATTCCAATATAACTTGTTGCTTGGTAGACCCTGGATCCATGTCATGGGTTGTGTTCCTTCCACTTTGCATCATTGTGTAAAGTTTGAACATGAAGGACACACTTATACCATTCCAGCTGACCCATCACCTTTCAAAACATGCAACATGCTTTACCGACCCAATGATGTGCTCATACCTATCAAGCCATCTACCTCCGCAACCACTACCACTTCACCTACACCTCCACCTACCAGTACAACCACTGCTTTCACCACACATACCTCCTCCATTCCTACCACTACTATAACCTCCATGGCTGACCCATTAGCTTCCCAATCCATTAACTCCACCTCCGCATCGACCTCGACACATCATCCATTCCTAGCTACCTACATACCAACCATTGATCCCTTGGAAGGTGTTTTTCAATGCCTCACTCTGGGGGAGTACCACCTATATAGTGTCAACACATTCCTTACTCCACAAGAGTATGGAAGCCTTCACCAACACCCTCGCTATGATCACCATATAGAGAATGCCTCCTTTATGGTCCTCCTCATCTTCGTACTAGTCTCACCTATGGGGGACTTGATACTACCACTTACACACCGAACCACCATCACAAACCCACCCATTTTCCATTGACTTCCAATCACTTACCAATCACCATTTCACCCACACCTTCCTACACCATGTGCATGGAAGGGTTTTGGTTTTGGATTTTATGAGCAAGGCCACCATACCATTATTCCATGTACCACCCACAAACATAATGACCGTAGTGGTATCGGCTTCCCAAACCTCCTACCAAACAGCCCACATTGAACTCATTGAGGACCCTAGCCCTTCTTCCACCTTCATCTTCATCACCACCTTCACCCGCTCCACCTTCATCACCACCCTCACCGATGGAGTCGATGGATCCTGAATCTATCCCTCCTAACTTTTTTTTTTTTCATAAACACCATTTCCTTGGGGCCTTTGACTTATCAACGCGAAGGTGAGGCCCCTTCCACTCTTCCATTCCTATATCCTGAAATGATCGATGATGACACACCTATAATTAATGTCATTCAATGTTAGGATGATGAATCCATACTCACCTACCTTGGTGTAGAAGACTCATATATTCATCGGTGTTACCCTCTCGAGATGCAAACCATGTTGAATGAATCGACTATCGAGATCAACATTCATACTCAGGATGACCCACACATCCTAAAGATCAGACAATCTTTAGATGTTACTGAACAGAAGCCATCACTTCTTTTCTCCGAGATCATAACCATGCTTTCACTTGGTCTTACGCAGACATGCCCAAGTATTGACCCCACCATAGTGGTCCACAATATCATAACCATTCCCGATGCCAAACCTATCAAACAAAAGCTGAGGAAAATGCACCCTCGCATTGCTCTTCTCATCAAAGAAGAACTTCAATGCACCTTCTTTCCATTTCCTTCATCTTACCCATTGATTATCCTCATTGGATTTCTAACATTGTCCCTATTACTAAAGCAACAAGGGGACTCCACATTTGCATGGACTTCCATGACCTCAACCTAGCCTACCCAAAAGATGACTTTCCCTTGCCCTAGTATTGATCAACTGGTTGACCTCACCACTGGTCATGAGATGCTATCACTCATGGATGGCTTCTCAGGTTATAACAAATTTTTCTTGCCCCAGAAGATCAACACAAGACCACATTCATCACCCCTTGGGGGACCTTCTGCTATCGAGTCATGCCTTTTGGCCTTAAAAATGCTGGTGCCACATATCAGCATGTTATGACTTACATCTTCCATGATATCATGCATCACATATTGGAAGATTATGTGGATGATCTCTTGGCCAAATCTAAATGTCACTCCGAGCACCTCACCATCCTCAAAACCATCTTTGACCACCTCATTAAATATTGCATCCACCTTCAGCCTAAAAAGTGTGTCTTTGTGGTTCTCTCAGGAAAGCTCCTGGGATTTATTGTTTCCCTCCGTGGTATAGAAGTTGACCCTACTAAAGTCAAGGCCATCCTCAAAATGCCTCCACCTACTAACCTTCACCAACTCATAGCCTGCAAGGTAAATTGCAGTCCATTCACCATTTCATTTCACAATTATCTGATCGGTGTCAACCATTTCATCATCTGCTTAGGAAGGATGTCTCCTTTAAATGGGATGATGACTATCACAAAGCTTTTGAGGCCCTAAAACAATACCTTCTCCAACCACCCGTACTCATTCCACCTAAAGATGATCAACCTTTTTACCTATACATATCCACTATCGATCATTCCTTGGGAGCCATGCTCGCTCATCGCGATGAACAACACAGGAGCAGGTGGTTTATTACATAAGCCATACTCTTTTGGACTATGAAACCCGATACAACCATCCTAAAAACTTTTCTTAGCCTTAGTTTTCATTGCCACCAAACTCCGCCATTACCTACTCAACCACAAAACCTATGTGTGACCAACACCGATCCCTTACACTTCATGTATGCCAAACCTTATCAAAATCAGCATGCCACATGATGGCTTATGCTTTTAGCTGATCTTGACCTCGAATTCATTCATCAAAAGTCCATCAAGGGCCAAGCTATCACCGACCAATTGGCCGATGCACCTATTTCGGGATCAACCCTCTAATTTTGACTTTAGATGAGTCAATGCTACCCTTTCCTTGGATGAACCCCCTTACCAAATGACACTTTTCTTCGATGGTTCCAAGTGTCAGCGTGGGGGTGGGGCTGGTATTATCCTCATTCCTCTAGATGGAGAACCCATGCCTTTGTCTTTCAAACTAGACTTTGAATGCACCAACAATATTCGAGTACGAAGCGCTCGTACTAGGTCTCCAAGCCGCATATGCCCTAGATGTCAAATCAATCAACATCTTTGGTGATTCACAATTGGTCATAAACCAAGTCAATGGTATGTACCAATGTCATAACGAGATACTTCAAAAGTATAAACAACATGTAGACATACTTTTGACCACCTTTGATCATTACACCCTTCAAACCATCCCATGTTCAACCAACAAATTTGTAGATACCATGGCCTGCTTAGCTTCCCAAATACCCGCTTCCCCACCGATTCCAAAATATTTGTCACCATACAATGCCTCCATTCACCTTCTTATTTACCTCATGATGTTTACTCAATCGGAACCGACACCCCTGACCCGAGTGACCTTTGGTATAAACAATACTCCGACTACCTTTCTCTCTCCATCTTACCTCCTGATCTCACCATAATGGACAACGTGCCTTCCTTAAAAAGGTCTCTCATTTCGTCATTCTGGGGGGACTCCTCTATAAGCATGGCTTTGATGGTATTCTCTTACGATGCCTCACAAGTTCTGAAATTCCTTATACCATTAAGGAGGTTCATGATGGCATATGTGGAGGTCACTTTAGTGGCCTTGTTGTTGCTAAGTGTATTCTTCACCTAGGCTATTATTATTGGCCGACCCTTAACCATGATTGTTGTGACTATGTCAAACATTGTGTAAAATGCCAACAACATTCCAACCTTCATCATACACCCAATCATGCCTTACAGTCACTCGTGACCTTTGGCCCTTCTCTCAATGGGGTTTGGATCTTGTCAGAGAAATCAATCCTCATTCTTCCCAATGCCATCAATGGATCATAATTGCTACCAAATACTACACAAAATGGGTGGAAGCCATACCACTCATCTCCACAAAAGCTGAGAAAATATGTGAGTTCATTAACCATCACATCATTTTTCACTTTGGTGTTCCTCATCACCTCATCACTGATAATGGAAAACAATTCAAAAACAAAACATTGCAAAAACTTTATGATGCCTTTGGCATTCAACTTAGTTTCTCATCACCTTATTACCCACAAACCAATGGCCAAGCTGAATCCACTAACAAAACCCTCAACAAAATTCTCATGAAAGTGGTTGATGATACTGGGAAGGATTGGCATATGCACATTCCTTTTTCCCTATGGGCATACCGCACTAGTATTCACACTTCCACTATGGCCACACCCTTTTCTCTGGTCTATGGTATAGAGGTTGTTCTGCCTCTCAAAGTCCAGATCCCCTCACTCCACATTTCTCTCCATGACATGCTCACTGATGATGATTTTGTCAAGACCACTTTAGCACAACTAGAGTTATTAGATGAATGTCATCTTAATGCTCTGGATCACCTTCAAGTTTACCAACAATGTATCAAATGTGCTTATGAAAATGTGTTCATGAATGAACCTTCCAAGTCGGTGACCTTGTCTTGAAAGAAAATCAACACGTAACCAAAGAAAAAAAAGTAAATGGGGAAAATTTTCTCCTAATTGGCTTGGACCATACATCGTAACTCATACCTATGGATCAGGTGCCTATCATTTATCTTCACTTGATGGTAAACCCGAACCTGAGCCCCTTAACGCATTGCATCTTTGACCATTCTATTGTTGACTCATCATCCTACCTCACCCTTTGTCTCTTTACAGGCTCATCCCTTGAGCGCTATCCACTCCATACACCTCCCTAATGATTAAACAAGAATCATGTGAGTACCCATCACTTGTTATCTCTCTCTTGAATATGTGTACCATGGCATGAAGCACATAGCATGATTCTCATGGATACTTTTTCATCTACCTTTAGATGAGATCCCATGGTCATTCCACCTTGCCTTTTGAACAAGAGTCCTATCCTCCACCTTGGTCTTGTCCATGACTTCAAAGACCTCACATGGGACCAAACTCCTTGAGTCAAACTTCTAATAAAAGATGACTCCCTCAAAAGGACATCTTCCTCGACAAAATTGCTGCTATAAATAGACTGCTCCCTCGAAGGACAACTATGTGAAGCTTTAAAAAAAAAAAAAAATGAGAGAAACCAAAGCTTCCCGCATCGATCAGCTTCACGAAGACCTCAAGGAGTACCATATTATTTATCCCATATAGACTTCCCACATCGATCAGTCTATCAAAACAAAAAAACTTTTAGTCATGGACTTGCCCATTGTGACCTAGGACCCTTGCCCAAGGCCCTGTTACTCAAAACATATAAAATTAACTACCTTTCACCCTCCTTACCATTTCCACTCTCATTTCCTCAATTCCTCAAGGGACATCTTGGAATTTAGACATTTGGTGATCCTGTGACTACTTTCATCGTAGAATAGTTAATCATGCAATGTCTTTAGGGTCTTATGTTCATCACCCTCCAAGGTATGATCTACTGGTATGATCCTACCCAATCAGGTGGCTTTATTGCCCCCTCTTATCTTTTAACCATCTTTGTTTACGTTTTGATTACCTTATACATGACTTGGTCCTCGACGCTTACCTTTGGGTAATCCTCCCTTTCACCATAATCACCTTCACCTACATCATTTTACCTATAATCTACCCACACCTATTAAACCTAAACCCACAACATGCCCAAAACCTACCAACTCATTTTCATATTCTTCCCTAGCTCATGGGAGAACTACATCGGCCTGAGGTCCCTTTTCACCGGGACTATGTAGGTAGCACTCGAGGGCATGGGGCCCTTGGAGGTTAGCTCGGCCATTCTCTACCCTAAAACAATTCATCAACCATGCCTAACTCACCATTTACATCACATTTCACTTAGTTCCCTTTTATAACAAAATTGGAAATTAAGCCACATACATAACAAGTTGCTTACCACAACATACATTTATTACACCTACCATCTCTCTATCATCACTATGCATAGATTATACAACATTTCACATATGACCCATATTATCATTCATTGCCAAAATAATGAATCATAACTAAACCTACTTTCAACTCAACCATGCCTAACCAAACTAACTCAACCATGCCTATAACCTAACTCAACCATGCCTATAACCTAACTCAATCCATGCCTAACCCTAACCATGCCTATAAACAACCCTATAACCTAACTCAACCATGCCTATAACCTGACTCAACCATGCCTATAACCTGACTCGATCCATGCCTAAACCAACCTAACTCAACCATGCCTATAACCTAACTCAACCATGCCTGATCGTGATAACCTAACCTCCATGCCTAAACCAACCTAAATCCACAATAACCGACTCGATCCATGCCTAATAAACCATCCATGCCTAAACCAACCTAACTCCATCATGCCTAACTCACCTAATTTCAATCCACATCAAAGTAACAAATCCATATCTCATCTAACACAAGCCATAAACCAATGTCTCATAAACACATCAAAAATCAAAAATACCATGTATCTCATCATATAAATCAATAAATGTGTATCTCAATATACATGTCTATCTCATCATGTCTATCATCTCAAAAATGTTGGCACACAGGCCGATATATAATACAAAATGTCATCGCACGTAGGCCGGTCTCATATATAAAAAAAGAATGAATCAATACAAAATATCTTCAGCACGTAGGCCGGTATATGCTCAAAATATACAAAATCACTCATACATCCTCACTATCTTGGCACGCAGGCCGGTATGTGATAAAAAATACAACTATCTTCGCACGCAGGCTAGCATATATATCAAAAAATCACTAGTATACATCAAAAATTAGGTGACCACATATCAAGGCATCTCACTGGATGTCCTCCATCTCTGTGTCACCTGCACCCTCAACCTCCTATGTCCCTACTAGCACTCACCTAGCACTGGTCACCATGTGCTGGTGGCCTCTCCTTGATCGGGCCTCGGAGCTCGCTGACCTCTGTGCTCTCCACACTATGTGTGTGGGATCTCATCCTCTCACTGGATGCCTGTTGTGCCCTGTACTCTCCATAAGATAGGAAGTCTATCCCAGCCGCCATGAGCTGATCCTGATAATATCTCACCTCACCTAGGGCATCCCATAACCTAGATACAGGCATGGTCTGTGGTGGTCCCATAGGTCTCCCCGTACATACCTTCCTCAGCAGCTGACTCCAGCAAGCAACTATGCCCCTGTGTCGCAACCTATGAACCGGGACTACCCCATGCTCGTGGTGGTGCCCCCTGCCCCCTGTGCCTGTATCTGGGCCTGTAAGGCCCCAATCTATGCCTGGGCTATGGCCAACTGGCCCTGTAAACCTGCCACCTGAGCCAAGTAAGGCTGCCACCTGACCATCTCTATCTCCATCTCCTCCATCCTCCTCCTCCTCCACCATCTGGGGCTCAGATCGCCACTGTACTGTGTAGCTCTTACTACCTCTACCTTAGACCCCTCCAGCATATGTCTCAGTATATACCTATTCTGGGTAATCGTTGTCGCTACCTACCCCCTCGTAGGGTGTCTCTCTCGCACCGTAATGGTAGCTAGTCTCAAGCTGCCCTGCCTAGGTGGTATGGCTCGTAATTGAGCACCCACCACTACCTATACCTATGTCTGTACATCCGTGTCATCTATCCACCGATCCACTAGCTCCTCCTCCTCCCTTGTAGGCACTATAGGCTGTGGTAGAGGTAGAGGCCTCTCCACATCATCTCTCCGATACTGTGGGAAGGACAGAGGAATATCTGTACAAGCCCAAATGCCATCGGACCCTATCTACCGGGATCATCTCATCCTCCCGACACAACTGACCTTATATCCACCTCTCTAGCTAGAGCTCAGCTAGCTCCTCATGCATGTGCCTATATGAGGGGAATCCCACATATGGCCTCCAGATAATGTCCACTCTGGACAACCCCTCCAACAACTACCTGAAAATGGGCCACATCATATGTCAGCCTATCGATCTCCACTCTCCTACAACCGGCACCCATCTCCTGTATCCCACCCACATAGATCTCACTGGGAATGCATCTACTCGAGGCATCCCTATAGGTCAAACATAGACTATGTGCTCATAGGCCCAACAAGTGTAGTATAAATGTACAACACATGCTAAACTGCACAACCACCCATATGCCCACAACTCTCAATATATATTGCACCAAGAATGTTGGGTGCCAGGAAAACCAGGTCTCCTCTACCATCATATCATGGAGCACCCCATCAAGTGATCGAGGA
Source organism: Taxus wallichiana var. yunnanensis (assembly GCA_018340775.1). Classification (NCBI taxonomy): domain Eukaryota; kingdom Viridiplantae; phylum Streptophyta; class Pinopsida; order Cupressales; family Taxaceae; genus Taxus; species Taxus wallichiana. The sequence continues at coordinate 17,210,258 of CM031233.1, forward strand.
AAGCATCCACCCTCTACATCTGGGTAGTGCATAGCAACACACTGCCTCCATCAATAGAACCACTAGCCTTGTCTCATCCAGATGGGCTAGGTACATCTCTCCATAGCTCAAACTAGCGCTATGGAATCTCAGATCCACACCCCCTCACCAAAAACTATCCCAATCAGCTCCTCTGAGGCCTTAGAGGAGATAGAGTAAACCTAGGCACCCAATATGGGTAACCGCAAAATCTAGAACATGTCCTCCAGGGTGATAGTCATCTCACCCGTCGAAAAGGTGGAACATGTTGGTCACGGAGTCCCATCTATCGATGAGCATGACCATCAAGCTGGGCTACCAAACAACATGTCGTAGCATCAAATCCCACTCAAGCCCACTAACCTCACATGCCTGCAGCTCCAAAGGGGCACGTTAAGCGCATGCAATGTCACCAGCAGAGGTAGAACCTTTCCCGCATGTGTAACTGCGCTCTCCCCTACATCCAATCCAAGCACAACATTAATCCACATTTACCATGACCATATTCACCAATTATCATTACCCTCCACCCTATTTTTTTTACCCTACCCATCTCAACTACCTAACCTACATCACTTCTGACCTCTGTGTCTAAAAGCCCGACTAATCCGATTCTAACCGACTTCACACCTTTAAACCAGCATCGGCCACCCTGCTTGGTGACCACTACCGGATCAGCTTCAATAACCATGGTTATCACTTAATCCAAGTCACCTATTTGGTGACCGACAATCCACCGCCTCTCACCAAAACTATCCGATCAGCTCCTCGAGGCCCTCGGAGGATATAGAGTAAAACCCCTTTAAAGGCACCCAATATGGGTAACCACAAAATCTAAATGACGCCCTCCTGGTGGTAATAGTCATCTCACCCACCAAAGGTGGAACATTTGGTCACGGAGTCCCATCTATCGATGAGCGCCACCATCATAAAAATAAAAACCACGGGATGTTGAACAACATAACCAAAACCTCTCATCTGATGAATCCCACTCAAGCCCCTGCCACCGCTCACATGTTGCATGCTCCATGGGTCGCTAAGCCATGCATTGTCACACAATAGTGGGCGGAACCCTTTCCCGCATGTGTAATCGCGCTCTCCCTACATCCAATCAAAGACAACATTAATCCACATTTTACCTTGACCATATTCACCAATTATCATTACCCTTCACCCTAACCCCTACCACCTTGTTCCTAACAAACCTAACCACATCACTAGTCTATTCTAACCGACTCTTACACTTCACCTTCCTAAACTTTTTTCGTTTCTTCACTTTTGGTGAATACTAATGAAGCTTCAATAACCATGTTTTTTATCAACTTTAACCTAACCGACATCGATCACCATTATTTGGTGACCGATACCACTTCTACCTAACCGACCGTTTTCCTATACCGACGCTTTACCTACGCCGCTTTTCACCATTAGTCACCCTCACAAAACTTCCACGACTTCCCAAACCCCCTTTTATAAAATCTCCCACCTACCCCTTTTACCCCACCTATAATGACCTCATCACACCTACCTCCATTTGACCTCTACCCACCCCACCTATACCATTTACTACCCTCCTAATTTCTTTTTTCCCATTATTCCCCCATACCCACATTTTATTTTTTACCCCCAACAAAAAAAAAAACAAAATAAAAACCCTACAAAATAATAGAATAACCCAAACTTCTAATCTATCTAATCGTAAGTGGTCCATAGAATGTTAGGTGCTTAGTTTGGGTACATGAAGTATGTCTATCTTGATGGCATTAGAAATATTATATTGGACCATAATCCCTCTCTAGCCTCTTCCATCATTTATTTGTAACTAGCTCCCGCAACCTCTAACCAATCAAATCTCTCACCCCGATCTCATGGACCCACCGCTACACTCACCAACCCAACCTCATCAAATGATTCATCTCATCGCCCCATTTCCTAAGATGACACTTTTCCTCTTTTCTCTTTTTTTGTTTCTTCACTTCACAAAAATAAAAATGAAAATAAAAACATGGATTTTTGTGTTTTTTATAACCCACCCGACCTAAGGACGTTGGTTACATTAATCGGCATCAATTACGTGCCCTACCTAATCGTCATGTCTTGGTGAAAGGCAAGTTTTCCTCATGGGTGAGATTACCGACGTTAATATTATCCATGACCGCCATATTTCACCCTCACCTATACATTCGCTTATCATTACTTTTCCCTTTACCCCACCCTTTGTTTTGATCCTTTACCCCATCCAACCTTTACCCAACCCATTACCTTACCTTTCCTGACCTCATCACTTCCTACCTCCATTTTTCCTCCTTTGGGGACTTCTTATTATTTTACCCCTACCTTGGCCTTACCCATTCCGTGACCTAGATATTTGGACCTGGACCATCGCTAGTGACCTTTGACCTCATGTGTTCGCTATACCTTATGGCACTGTTACCTATGTTGATTGACCTGATGACCTTACCTAGCCTATTTCCATGACCGTTTATCTTGACCCTACCTTTGGTGTACCGGAACATACCTAAACATTCATGCACCTAACCTACATTGTGTTTTCCTGACCATATCCTATACCTTGGATACCAGATTCACTTCAACCTTGTTTGGATAAACCTATCGACCTTAGACGATGTAGAGTTTGCCTACTCTTCAACCTAGTAGCATGCTGCAGTTTATACGTGTGTGTGCATTTGACTGTTGCTACCTTTGACCCTGACCCATTACCTAGATTTCCGAGTAGACCTTTCACCCTTTTTTCCCCATGCCCACCTGCCTTTTCCTCACATATTCCTTTTATCAAACCACTCACCGCTTCAGCCTGTTACCTCGTCAGTTCCTGGTTTGAGGGGGATCACCTTCACCCACACATGGGGCAACCACATCTTATTTTTGTTAGCGTTACTTACCAATACAAGCTACGCAACAAAAAGGGGAAAAATGTAGACACTAAAATTAGGTCACACTCCCCTTTGGTCCCTCGACAAATAAGCACCCTTTATTACATTTACCTAGCCATAACCCCCTTCACCCCACTAATATTAATTTAATTAATTTAATTAAATTAATTCATTATCCTCACTATATTTATTATTTAAATATCTTATTTAAATAATATCTACACATATAGTTCACTTAGACACCTCACCAAGCCAACTCAACCTAAGACCTATTCTTAGTAAGTTGCCATAACTAACTAAGACTTACCCAAACCCTAAAAATCAATGCCTACATTCCCTCTAACCACATTCCCACATGCTCACAAGAAGCTTCCAAGTCTAATCCATGGGATAATGACATGAGATCCAAGGAAATCAAGAGGATCTCCTAGTTTAGTAAACCTAGGAAATCCCGCCTTGACCGACGCTTCTGTTACCCCCTAACCATCACTAGCTAACCGAACCACCGCCGGCTACCCTTTAACCCCAAAACAACCTTATTCTCAAGGTTGGAAAAAATTGAGAGAAGGTTAACGAGAAAGAACACATCTAGTAGAGATAATGCATCTTCAAAGAGTGAATTCCAGTGAAAACCCACATGCAAGGAAGGAGATTGAGCATTTTCTCCCGCACCATATCCCATCCCAAGAAGACCTGATCTATCCAAGCAAAGAGGAGTGCACATGTAGCCCATGCAGTAAGATTTTTAAGATTGGTGATCACTTGCAGCCTTCAAACCCTCATCAAGCACCTCCATCCTCACACACATGTGCATTCAAGACCGGAATCCAAGTAAGTATAACATCATACTTCCCTAGTTTATTTCATTTCATCACCATTTTATCATCTATTGTTTTCCTAGCCACCTATTGACCTCCTCAAACATTTCCACCTCCATATACCCACTAAAACCTCACCAAATCTTACCAAAATCACTCAATACCTTATCCCGACTAACCAAAGTTCTTTTGTGTAATCACAAAGGGACCTAAAGCTTGTTCTCGTGATATTTCCAGATCTCACAAGAATCGCACCTAATTACACCTAACCATCGTTAGTCACCCCCCGCCGACATCGGACTCGTGATTTGCTCATACAAATCCTGAACAGAGACCTACCCACTAAATTTCATCTCACCTTCAATCACCCGTGATCTACCCGAGACCTCCGCTCGACTTGTAGAGACCCAAAACCAATCATTTGACCTTCGATTCTATTATAGCTTAGCTTGTATACTAGATCTAATTCTTATTGTGTTTTAAATGAGATACCTAAATCATTTCAAATTACAATAGGATTTACTTTTTTACAACATTAAATTGTTTAAAATAGTGGACTCGACAACCATCTAGAAGTATCACACTTCTTGGATCTAGCATACACTAGGTAGTTCATGACCCATATGGTTTAATCCCTTCGGTGGTCTTGTTTTCATTATAGGTAGTTCCTCCTAGCCAACGGCAAGCTCTCATGATCAGTTGTGGATTTGGAAGTCATACACACGCAACAACCCATCAACCAACATTTGAATGTATTTCTCCTATGCCCATTACCCTATCTGTTTCATGAACACTTCAAAGAAACGATCCAAGAATCAAAGTGAAGCACATGTAATCCTTCTTTCCATACAATTTATTTTGTGAACTTATATGTGTCTTATTTATCTTTTACTTATTTTTAATTCAACAATTTCATTTATGCAAGTGTGATTTCTATCATGCAAGCTTTATTTATGCAAGTGTGTCATTACATTTCGCATGTGTGATTTATTTTATGCAAGTTTGGATTGTGTTTAAAGGAGTTGTTTTCCAAAGATATATTTTTCTCTTAATGCATACAGACCATCGGACACCATCCTTGGATTTACGATGCTCATCACAAAGCAGATAACCATTTTCCATTTCCCCACTCACCATTTTTCCTCCATTCCCACACTATTTAAAACTTTAATTGAAACACTAAGGAAGAAGTTTTTGTTTTCCAAGGCATATGAATGTGTGCATATTTGTATATATGGTTTCCTCTATCCATCAAAGCATGGATTTTTTTGTTGTTTCTTCTTGTAAATGAATGTGTTGAAATTTCTAACTAGTGTGTGGAATTTGATTTTCTACCCACATTATTAGTTATCCTACCTCATATTCCCACTCCCTTTCCTACTCTCAAGACAAAGTATTCTCTAACAAGTAATTGTTAGCTTTTTCGTAGGTTCAATGGAGTGCCCTATTGATCCCCGGGTGTAAGGCCACCCTTGATAAACAACTCACTTTACTCACTCATGAAAACTATGGAAGCTACACCGCTTAAGTAGAGGGACTTCGATTCCCAAATCATTGCCAAGAAATCCACAAATTTATTCGCAAGACAAATTTTCTCGCCAACAAGATGCAACATACATGCCATTATATGGGAAAATTATTCTTATAAAGGTCTACCTATCTACATAGAGAAAGGGATTGCATTTGGGACATTATTATGCATACACACTACATAGGAAGGGGAGTTCATTATATTCCATCTACACATTTTTATTTTTATCTAGTTATTGCCCCCTATCTTGGCATCATTGGAGTGATGGTGACCTAGGAGAACTATTGCACACATAAGCACATAGACCTACATTGGGTCCGAGATATAGTGCATTTATTAGTTGTAAGTCCACCATTATGGTGGCTTGAGGACAATCGACCCCTCATTTTGCATCTTTCTTTTTAGGATTTGATGTCTATTTGAGGATTTTATAAGTGCTTTCTTCATTGCAGGTTTATAGGTACCTCGGAGATATAAGTGTGACATACACATGAAAAAAGGAGTATAAGTGTGAATCCCTAGCGATGTTATCGTAACTGTGTTCCACCATTTATGTAGACCCAGGCACCTAGAATCAAGACCAAGGTGTACCAAGTGCCTTTATCCCTCTCCGTGTACCCCAATATGATTGTTTCCACATCTACTACATTTTTCTAAGGTTCATTGTGACAATATGTTATTTTGTTTCATCACACTACTCAGTCCCTGTGTCACCATGAAATAAATGAAATCGAGGTAAGTCCTTTATCCCTCTTATTTCCTTTCATTAATAAAATCAAATAAAGTGTTTGGCATTTGTATTTATAACAACTCTGTACATTTAGATTTATATAAAATAATCATATTTTATTGAATCATTTTGGTGAACCCATAACTTAGAACTATTTTCCCTAGGATCCACAAAAACCCTAATGGCTAAGGATAGCTCTTCTCCTTCTCAGCTAGTCATGCCTCATGTGATCAATCCTATCTATGATGAGGTGACCATAGATGAGCTTACTGCCCTATATCATAATGTTACTCTCTCAAATCATACTAAACAACACTCTTAGCTAACAAATGCAATGTACCTACTAGATTTGATAATTCTACTATTGGGATTGTTTCTGATAAGATGAGTTTTACTCGTTGTACACCTTGTTATATAGTTACCACACTCTTGATATTTATAATAAAAATTTAGATGAATCTATTATTAGTTTAATGCTTGGTCTTAATGATAATAAACATGTGCATGATGATTCTCATACTAGTCATGGTGATAATTTCGTTGTATCTTATACTTCTTCTATTTGTAAAATGCTTCTTACAATGCATCATACAAGTAGTTCTCCTACTCCTTCATTCTATGTCGATGATACACTTAATGATATCCTTCTATCTAAATATTTGTTTGATTTCGATGAAACACTTGATAGTCATGATTCTACTTCTTTGCATATTGTTGAGTGTGAATCCCCCACTCCATTGTCATCTTCTTCTGAGATTGTATATAATAACATGCATGATTCATCTCCATATATTAGTTCATCTCCTCCTACCACTTCATCTTTGTCTATTAGTCCATCTCCTCCTATAAGTTCATCTACTTCTATCACTTCATCTGCTAGGGATGTTTCGATGTTATTCCTACTACTTTGATGGATATTCTATGTCCTTTGACACCTATTACTTATTTGGAACCAACATCTAGTGTTCCCTTAGCATCGAAATCTCTTATGTCTCCTCTTAATATTCCTATGATTACTCATAATGGAAAATTGCAACCACTTAACACATTATTGCCATCCTCTACTATTCCTTCATAGGATATCTTGTCCCTCATGCATGTTGTTGGTCATTTACAATCTCAGGTCCAATATCTCACATTAGAAAGAAAGGCCTACTATGCTTCCATTGATAATAATTCACTACATGGAAATCCTATTCCCAAAAATATTCACAACTCAACATTTCCTAAGGATTTTTTTATGCCTACATTTACATGTTTTGATGGTATTAGAAATCCATACTTACATCTCAAGCATTATTGTATGGCTATGGATTCATATTATAATGATCTAATATTACTTAAAGCCTTTCATCATAGTCTCACAGATGACGTTATCTAATGGTACACCTATATACCCTTTGGATCTATCGGGTACATGTTAGTGCAAATTCACAGACACCCTAAAATGACCTATGGATCTTCTTTTCTAAGACAATGTCATTTAGAGTGAATGCACAACATTGAGCTTTCCCAAAGTGTGGGACCTTTGAAAATGGGGAAATATCTCCAGAGAAGGATGGTTCCTCTTCCTAAACTACACGGCACAAGCTATTCTAGTGCAGGTAAGCTAAATATAATCCTAATCTAACTAAGGAGACAAGGAGAGAGAGAAAAGAGGGAAAAATAGAGCCTACACTAAAATGGTGATACACTAGAGAAGGAAAGTGTTGAACATCTATCAAAACTGCCATGGAAACAAAGAGAGGTGAGCAATGGAAGGATGGACAAGTGCATCATAGACCAAAGATGGATTTCACACAAAAATGTTCCAAAACTCCATGAACATAGCTCCAAAACCTGCAATGAACATCCAAACATGCACAAATACCTACAATGAAGAGAGGAAAGAAGAAAACAACCAAAAACGAGCAAGGATGGACAAATGCATCACAAAACATGTTTTTATTACTCCAGTTTGCACAAAACATCATTTCATGGGTAAGAGGAAAAATACCATTACGTAAGCAGGGAGGAGGTTCAAAATTCATTTTCAACCCTAGGGAAGAAAAGAAGGGAGAGGCAGAGAAGAATGATGAACAACCTTTACAAATGAGCCAAATCGGCTTTTTAACCATCGAATGAGAATGAAAGACAGTAAAAATGCAGAAATTTTGATTTGAAACTTCAACCACCAACTAGATCTATTTAATTGGCCTGAAAAATGATGGGTTTCCATGAAAATCCCATACTTCATTGTACATTGCTTTGCAGAGCAAAAAAAGAGGCCCATACTTCATTAATTTTGGTGGTTGGAGTCGTTTTCTATGTTTTTGTATGCTAGAGATGTTTTCCCATTTTTCTCCTACAAATCTCCATCAAAAATCAAAATTGAACCATCCATTATGTGGAGTACTTCAATAGATTTCCATTGATATAAAGATCATAAAAATCTGAGCTCGGGATCGAAAGTTATGCCCTTCTAAAGATTTAGGGAAAAATGGGGCAAAAATCAGGTCGGAGGCCAAAACTTTAAATTTTTCCCCTTTTTCAAATTGGGAAAAATTTCCCAAAAACTCTCATCGGTCTACCACTCCTCTACCACATGGAATTTTTGGTTTCTTAGGGGAATGTGCTTCCATTTCTACCATTTGCACTTGTTACAACTTTGGCAAATTTTGCCAAATCCTTCCGTCGCCCGACTCCCGCCTTGATGTGGACACGTGTCGGCTCCAAAATGATCCGTGGGCATTTTTCTCAATTTTCTCCTTGGTGGGGATGCGAGCTAAAAATTTTACTTTGCACCCTTTGACCAAAGTGCCAAAACTCCAAAATCCTCCCGACGCTCGTTGCTCCGCCTGCCACGTGGCATCTTTTCACTTTGGTTGTGGGCCTGTCTAGGAAAATTTCCCCTCCAAACTCCGTCGAGCCATAACTTGCAAAATACAAGGAGTTAGGAAGACTTCTTTACCTTTCTAGAAAGGTGGGAAAATTATCTATCTGATGAAATCATACCCAGAAAATTTTGAGTCCCTAAAGCATGCCAAAAATTCATTTTAAGTACCAACAAAGGAAAAGGAGGAGTTAGCCAAAAATAAGCATGGGCTTATTTTGGATAACGGTACATATTGTGAGATGGAAGAAGCTTTTATTCATCAATTCATATTCAATAATGGACCTAGAGATAGGTATGATCATCTACCTAGCTTACATCAGGGAAAAACAAAACCTATCATTGATTACATTTTATGATTCAATGCTTGCATGCACCAATTAGTCTTTTACATGATTGAATTAGAGATGCTATTTATCTTCTTTCGTGGTTTGATTCCCACATTAAAACAATGATTAAAAATACATCATGTGCTAGAGGACCACCACCATCCACCTCTCTATCTTGTCATGTCTCATTAGATGCCCCATCAATATCACTAAGTAACATCATACACGTCATTGTTGTTATAGCAATTGGATCGAAAAAATGGCCATTATCACCTACAATATCATCTACACACTTTAGAATGCCTCCACCCACTAGTATATCAATGGGCACATTCCATGTCAATGTGTGGATAGATGTATCTATAATCAATGACCAATACTCATCACCTACAACCATAATAACAACACATTAGAAAAACGTCGGTGATTACATAACCAAGTAACAACTTGTACAACATAACTATACAAATACTTGCATTGTGTTATTGCCACCGCTTATGCCACCAAGGGTAGATGGTTACCCCTCTACTCCTCATCCAAGTGGTAATCCTGTAGCATCTGTAAACATTGGAAAAAAAATACACCCACTTATGTGATGCCCACCATGCATGATATGCCTCATCACATCTATTCACTCTATCATCATGTCTGTCATGTCTAGATTGGGAGGTACTATCTACTCTCATGTCATCCCTAGTCTAGATTTAACCCTCCTCGGTGCCTAATATATTTGACCCATAAATATAGATTTGGGGGCACATCCGGGGCCATACAAAATTTTCATGAAACTCACATCCAAACACATCATTCGTTGTATGCATCATAGATCCATTGCATCCTTCTCGCCAACCTCCATAGTCTTGATATGGCCTCGGCCCCATGTGATCTATAATCACTCTATAGGTGTCTGTATCCATATTCCTCCCACACATATCTACACTTCTCCTAGAAAATATATCTAGCCTCACCTAATCTCCTTGAGATCCACCAACTAGCCTCAAAACCGTAGTATGCTCATAGGCCCACACATACAAAAATGTTGTAGATATATTACCACCACCATACTCCTCCTATGTAAATATGAATAGATCTCTATACTAAAGTTGTCCAATACACATCATTCCCATGCATACCGAGTACTCTCCTCATTTATCGGTGGAAAATATCATGCATCTTATATAAGATGCTTGCACAACCACCTTCCACGGCAATCGTTGATGATATCACAACGGAAATAAAATTATGCAAATACTAGAACCTAAATATCATACTAACATCCATGCTAATATGAGCCTCGATAGGAACTCGAGTCCCCACTAAATACTACCTAGTTTCCCTCATCTATATTTGCATATCATCCAATGCCATAACATGTACCCTCTCGCCAACAATAGGTAATCAAAATATGTGATACACATCCTTTAATATAAATTTCATCTCTCTTGTAGGCAAGAAAAATGTGCACGTATCTACACACCACCTCTCACATAAATGTAAGCATCGACATACTATGGGGCACATCCCCCATCCTTGTTATGTACCATGGGTGACACGGTCTATAACATCCCACTCATCATCTAACAATCCCAATCCGAGTAATGTACTCAAATGGTGGCCACCATGAAACTCTCTCAAATGAATGTCCCTCGCACATCACAAAATCACAAAAACACAACAACGTTAGAACATCATACATATACAAAACTAACCTCTACAACACTAACACACATCAATTTTTACATATACATCACTCTTGACTTAAGCGAGGGCTTTCCATACATGGGTGCCTAGGCACATGACAAGGGCACCCAGTAGGACATTAGTTCCCATGTTTGGGACCTCCTATCCTAAAGGTCATTACCATTCTTATCACTCTTTTCCAAGTCCAAAATGTAGAGAAATTCAAATAAAAATTCATCAAAAATAACTAATGTCAACACATTTTTTTAAAATCATGCTTACCAACTCTATTGTCATACATGATGCCATGACTATCATTACCATCTTAAATCAACTCAGTCATGGTGTTGTAACTTACGACATCTTCACACACCCATAGCTCATAATCACACTCGTGCAATAATAAAATGAGTTTCTAATCACTTTATCACATTACTATTTATAGTAACTTTTCATTATTCACTTTAGTATAGTCACTCTTTCCACTCATTTTCTCTACTAATACACATTGCATAATTTCCCTCATATCTTGAGCATCCTTACTCGATTTTGATCTCGTTTATGGAATTATTTTCATCATTCTACCTACTAGTGTATATCATACATAGTTCACACATAATTTTTCTCGTTGAAATCATTCCCATTCATTATACATGTAATTTTGTGATATTTATCATATATTTTCCATCACATCATTATGTGTTTACTTTCGACTCAACATTCATTCTCTTATCAATCCCTTTCACCGAAAGGGGGCATAAACTGAGTTCATCCTATAATTCCCCTTATACCATAACGTAATCATTTTACATATCAATTCATCATTATTGAACATTTAATCATACATCATACGACGTGTCACATCATTTTCTATCAACTCCCTAATGACCTAATCTGGGAAATAACCGTAAAATATCTCCATGAGTAACCAATCAATCAATCACATAAATTCAAAATTTTACAACACAAACCTTTTAATATTCAAATCACATCAATCAATCAACACAAAAACAACACATTTATTCTCCTAGATGACCTAACTTGGGAGTTATATCACCACTTTCCTAGATGACCTAACATGGGAAGTTATTCTACACTTTGTGATTGCTTCCAAATGACCTACCATGGAAGAGAACACATACTCATTGCGGTGACACCCTTGGAGTGGGGGAAATGAGATGCCATTGCCTTTCCTATGTTGTTCATATATGGGTCAACATGTTTGATTGAAAATTTGGATTCAAAATCAACAAAATTTGATATTTTTCCATCTACAGATGGCTAGATCTTTTGAGGATGTAGTTAAAGTTGGAGAGTAAAACTAGACCTCTCTCCCTACACTCTTCCTCTAGTGGAAGGATGCCAAAATCCTTAGTCTTTCATACACACGTAATTGGGTTGGGAATTGATCACTCCCTTCCCCATCACATCTCCATCAATGAAAAAATTGAAATCTCCAATCATTCAACATCACAATCATCAAAGTGCTCCTCATAATGGTCCCACATCTCTCATTATGCCACATGGATCAACACGTTGATCCATGGTTCATCATGTTATATGTTCTTACTCGACACACACTTCTACTACACTCTTCACATACTTCAAATGACATGGAATTCTTCAGACTTCTCAGGTATACATCTCTATCTACTTTATGTTACCAAGCTTTCACTCACCAATATAAAGTAGGGAAAATGTAGACACAAAATCAAAAAAATATTACTATTATTATACTTCAAGTATTTTGTTTTAAATATGGATCTTGCATAATAAAATTATTCACTGATGACCCATCCCATATTCCATCTATTTGTCTTGTTGGTATTTATTCATTTTTATCTTTTACACTTGATATTCAACACACAATTATGGTAGTCTCAGGATCCCTATCTATCAGTTCTCACTCATTTTTCGTCACTTGTCTCTGGACACTAGCGCTTTGGGTTGGACACTAGCGCCTAGGGTTGGACACTAGTGTCAGGTGCTCCTGTCCATCCTGGGCACCATTTTCCTCTTTATTTTGATATTATTTTTGACATCTTTGGAGGTGAGTATTTTTGTTTTCCTTCTCATCTCCGAGGTACTAGTCAACATGTTAGGCCAATAGTGTTGAAATTATAACAAGAGATTCATATATAAACACAACATACATACCATTATATCGTGAACTATTATTATCAAGGGACAAATATCTATATAGAGAAAGGAAGCGCATTTGGGCCATTATTCTACATACACACTACATAGGAAGGGGAGTTCATTCTATTCCATCCACACATTTACATTTTTATCTGGTTATCACCTATAGCTTGGTGTCATTGGCATGAGGGTGACCTAGTAGAACTATTGCAAACACAAGAACACAAAACTACAATGGGCCTGAGATGTAGTGTAATGCTCAGTTGTAAGTCCACCATTGTGGCAGCCTAAGGACAATCTAACCCCTCATTTTACATCTTTTTTTTAGGTTTTGATGTCTATTTGAGGGTTTTAGGTATTTTTTTCATTAAAAGTTTACATGAACCTCATAAATTCAAGTATGGAATACACATGACAAAAGGTGAATAAGTGTGAATCCTAGTAAGCATGATATAGGAACCAGGTTTTGACCATTTCTATAGACCCAGGCACCCAAAATCAAGACGGGGGGCACCCCAAGTGCCTCTATCCCTCTCTAAGTGCCCCAATCTAGTTATTTCCACCTCTTTTACATTTTTCTATGGTTCATTACAATGTTTTGTTTTCTATTTCATCACCTTGTTTAGTCCCAAGTCACTGTGAGGTAAGTGAAATAGAGGTAATTTCTTTATTCCTCTTATTTCCTTTCATTAATAAAATCAAATAAATTGTTTAGAAATTGTATTTACATTATCTCTATACATTTAGATTCATATAGAATATTCATATTTTATTGAATCATTTTGGTGAACCCGTAGCTTAGAACTATTTTCCCTAGGATCCATTAAAACCCTAATGGCTAAGGATAGCTCTTCTCCTTCTTAGCTAGTCATGCCTCATGTGAGTATCAATCTTATCTATGATGAGGAAACCATAGCTGAGCTTTCTACCCTATATCATGATGTTACCCTTCTAGATCATATTCAATAACTCTTAGCTAACGAATGTAATGTGCCTACTAGCTTTGATAATTCTACTATTGGCATTGTTTATGATAAGATGAGTTTTACTCATTGTACACCTTGTTATATAGTTAACCACACTCCTCCTAAAATTTCTAATGAAAATTTAGATGATGTTATTATTAGTTTCATGCTTTGTCTTGATGATAATAAACATGTGCATGATGATTCTCATACTAGTCAGGATGATACTTTAGCTACATCTCATACTTCTTCTATTCCTAAAAATGCTTCTCATAATGCATCACATACTAGTTCTCCTACTCCTTCATTCTATGTCGATGATACACTTAATGATATCCTTCTATCTAAATCTTTGTTTGATTTTGATGAAACACTTGATATTCATGATTCTACTTCTTTGCATATTGTTGAGTGTGAATCCCTGCTCCATTGTCATATTCTTCGAGATTGTATCTAATAACATGCATGATTCATATTTGTCTATTAATTCATCTCCTCCTATCACTTCATCTTCATCTATTAGTTCATCTCCTCCTATCACCTCATCTCCATCTATCACTTCATCTCCTAGGGATGTTTCGATGCTAGTCCTACTACTTCTATGGATATTCCATGTCCTTCAACACCTAGTACTTATTTGAAAACAACATATAGTGTGCATTTAGAATTAGAATATCCCATGTCTCCTCTTAATTTTCTTATGATTACTCATAATGGAAAATTGCAACTGCTTAACACATTATTTCCATCCTCTACTATTCCTTCATAGGATATCTTGTCCCTCATACATGTTGTTGGTCATTTACAATCTCTAGGTCTAATCTCTCACATTAGAAACTAAGGTCTACTATTCTTCTATTGATAATAATTCACTACATGGCAATCTTATTCCCAAAAATATTCACAACTCATTATTTCCTAAGGATTTTTTTATGCCTACATTTACATGTTTTGATGGCACTAGAAATCCATACTTCCATCTCAAACATTATCATATAGATATGGTTTCATATTCTAATGATAGGTTATTACTTAAATCCTTTTTCCATAGTCTCTCAGATGGTGCTCTCTAATGGTACACCCATCTACCCTTTGGATCTATTAGTACATATTGTGAGAAGGAAGATTTTTTTCTTCATCGATTCATAGTCAACAACGGCCCTAGAATAAAGTATGATCATCTACCTAGCTTACATTAAGGAAAAACAAAACCTATCATTGATTTCATTTATTATTAAATTCTTACATGCACCAACTAGTATTTCAACCTATTAACTTAGAGAAGCAATGTATCTTTGTCACGTTTTATTCTTTCCTTTAAAAATGGATATAATATGACACATGTGAATCATTCACACTTTTATGCTATAGAGTCATTGATTTAGAAAAATATCTCATTGTTGCACATGTTATATATCCCTCCTCATATCATTGATGATGCTACATCATCTATTTCCTCTCCATTTCCATCTATTAAATGTCCTCCATGATATTCATCTCCCCCTCGCAAGAAAGTCCCACCTTCTCTATTGCATAAGCATCCTTCATCTCATCCTCCATGTAGGGCTACACCTCAGAGACCTCTACCTCTCTACCTGTTTCATAGGTGTTATTACATTTTTATCATCATGCTAGACCTCATGATGTGATGCATACATTACTTGATAGGAATTTGATTCACTTACCTTCTAACCATCATCATCTACATCATGGCTTGTAGAACCAACATGATAGACCTTAATGTAATTATCATTGTATCAGACATTGTTCATTGCGATAATGATTGTTACACCTTTCATGATCGATAACAATGATTAGAATATAAAGATGTCATTTAATTTTTCCCTTGCTCTTTGAGTGGTCTCTATCTCTAATCCCATATAGGTGCGTTGTCATTGTACTTGATCTATCTTATTCATCTAGTGATAAGGTTTTCATTCGTCCACCTCCGTAGGTTGTTTCTCATGCATTTCCTCTATTTCATCCATCCACCGCTACACTATCTCATCCACCATGTCATCCTACCACTACACATTGGCTTCCAAAACCCTCTCCATCTCCACTTCCCACCACTACTCCACTCAACATTCAGTTTGGATCATACGCTCATGATGCTTTCATTCCACATGCTTCCACCACTTCACATTGACTCGGTCTTTGGTAGGTGATTTATATCACCTTACCCACTGATGTCGCACTCATGTTCTTATTTTCCTTACATAATTGTTGAGGGATATGTTATAATAATAACCTATGTTTACTCTTGTGCTACATGCCTTCTCGATCATCTATCTAGCACACCTAATCATATCACTTACCGATGTCACACTCTTGCTTTTCTGAGTTCATTCTTGAATATTGAGGGTCTTATATAAATGAACCTTACCATCAATCTAGGGGGATAACTCTTCTTTCCCCCACCATCATCATACTAACATGTGCCTCACTACACTAATACAACCATCACATACTCTTGCATATTATTAGTTTTTTCTTTATCGTTTTATCATGGTTGTATTCATACATGTTATAGACCTTTTTGCAATCACATTATACACATCATCATTTATCTATCTATAATCACATTATTTCACATCAACATTTACCCATTACGAATCAATTCACCAATTACAAACATGAACAATATTCAACACATTACATATCACACATCACAACAATAATTAATGAATCATACATCATCATCGTCACAAAAACAATAAACATAGAATACAATGGTCATATGCTAATAAATACATCTATATATATATATATATATATCGTTTCACAATCATAGTTACAAAACATCTCATCACTGGGAAATGTCCCTACATAAATACAATAATACATATCATATCTCATCATCACTATCACTATCACACTTACTTGTAAGATCTCTAGAACTAGAAGCCTCACCACTAACTTTGCACCACTGATCATGACCTCTATATCTCTCTACTGCTTTACAGTAGTGTCACCTCTGTCGAATGCTCTACAAAGTGACCCATTCACTTGATAAAATGTGCAACTACATCATGTGCTAAAGGACTGCCACCCACCGCCTCTCTAGCTCGTAATGTATCCTCGCATGCCTTATCCCTCTCACTAAGAAACACAATACATGTCGCTATTTCTTTAGCTAGTGGATCAAAAAATGGGCATGCTCACCACAATATCATCTACATGCTTTAACATGCCTCCACCCACTAATATATTGGTGGGCACATTTTTCTTTAATGTATGGATAGATGTGTCCAAAATCAATGGCCAATACACATCACCTATAACCATAAGAACAACACATTATACAAATGACAATGATTACACAACCAGGTAACAACTCATACAAAGAACTATACAACTACTCACACTCTGTTGTCATTGCCACTATGCCATCAAGGGAAAATTATTTCCCCTCTACTCCTCCTCTGGCCCACCACATCCACAAAATTGGAAACAAATACACCCACCAATGTAATTCCCACCATGTATGATATGTCTCGGTGTACCCTATGGAATTCACATCTATTTGCTTTATCACTATGTCGGCCTTGTCCATCCCGAGAGGTACTAGCTGATCTCTTGTTAGTCTTTATATAGCTCGACCCTCCTCTTCGCCCTAATAGATCTCACCCATACATATGGCTCTGGGGAACATCTTGGGCCATACCAAACTATCGTGAAACTCGCTCAACCTAAAATAACTTGGCCACTCCTGGAAACCATTCCTCCAACCACATCGTTCATCATATGCATCATAGCTCCACTACACCCTCTTGCCATCCTCCATAGTCTCGGTATGGCCTCCATATCACAACCTTTGGCCCCATCTAATCTATCATCACTCTATAGGTGTCTATATCCATCTTCCTCCCACACACACCTACCCATCTCCCAACAAATATATCTAGCTTAGCCCAATATCCTCAAGATCCACCAACTAACCTTAAAACTACAATATGATCATAGTCCCACACATACAACAATATCATATCTCTAATGCCACCACCATGCTCCTCCTATGTAAATCTGTATAGATCCCATAGAGGTGGACTAAAACACATTGTGAGCACACACACCCTAGTCTGTCCTCCTCTATCCAATGGTAGATATCATGCATCTTATATAAGATGCCTACATCACCACCCTCCACTACAATCGATGACGTTATCACCATGGCAATAAAATTCTACAATCACGAAACCTTGGATATGGAATAACATCCAGGCTAATATGGGCCTCGGTAGGAAATTGAGTCCCCAAAAATACCACCTTGTGGCCCTAATCTATCTTTGCATATCATCCCTTGTCATAACCCATACCCTTTCACCAATAACAAGTAATCATAGTTTGTGATACACATCCTCTAATATAGCTATCATCTCCCCTATAGGTAACTAAAAGTTGCACGTATCTACACACCACTTCTCAAAAATCTATAAGCATCAACATATTATGGGGCACATCCCCCATCCTTACTATGTGTCACTGGCCGACACGGTCCAAAACATCCCACTCATTTTTGAAAACCCTAATCCAAGAAATGTACTAGAATGAAGGCCACCACGAAACTCTATTGAATGGATGTCCCTTTACACATCACAAAACGAAAACAAACACAATGTTAGAACATCATACATAGAAAAAGCTAACCACCTACAACACTAATGCACATTAATATTTACATCTGCATGACACTCTTGAATCAACCTAGTGCTTTACGGACATGGGAACCTAGACACAAGAGTGGGAATGCTAGAGTAGGAAACTAATGCCCATTTTGGGTGTTCCCGTCTGAAGGTAATTACCACCCTCACCTTGCTCTTGTCTAGTTATAAAATGTTGAGAAATTCAAAACCAAAAATTCACAAAAATTCATTAAAAACAAATAATGTCAACACATTTTTGAAAAAATCCATGTTTGTCAACTCCTTTGTCATACGTGATGCCCACGACTATTGCTACCATATCGAATCAATTCGATCTTGGTGCTCTAACTTGCGGCATGTTCACACACCAGAGCTCACAATCACACTCATGTAATAATCAAATGAGTTGCCTAATCACTTTATCACATTACTATTTATAGTAACTTTTCATTATTCACTTTATTATAGTCACTCTTCGCACTCATTTTCTCTCTAATAATACACATTGCTTGATTTATCTCATATCTTGAGCATCCTTACTCTAATTTTTATCTCGTTTACGACATTCCTTTCAGAGATTCTACATACTACCGTATTGTACACATTTCACATATAATTTTTCTCATTTACATCATTCCCACTAATTATACATGTACTTTTGTGATATTTCTTGTATATTTTCCATCACATAATTATGTGATTAATTTCAGCTCAACATTCATTCTCCTTATCACTCCCCTTTCTCGAAAGGGGGCATATAATTGGGTTCACCCTATAATTCCCCTTACACCATCATGTAATCATTTTACATCTCGATTCCTCATTATCCAACATTTAGTCATACATCATATGACATGTCACATCATTTTCTAGTGATTCCCCTAATGACCTAACCTAGGGAAACAATCGTAAAATATCTCCATGAGTAACCAATCAATCAATCACATATGCTCAAATTTTTATAACACAAACCCTTTACTATCCAAATCACATCAATTAATAAGCACGAACACAACACATTTATTCTCCTAGATGACCTAACTAAGAAGTTTATCACTACTTTCCCCGGATGACCTAACATGGGAAGGTATTCTACACTTTGCGATTACTTCCAAATTACCTAACATGGAAGCCAACACATACAAATTACGAAGACACCCTTGGAGTGAGGGAAATGAGACATTGTTTCTTTTCTTATACTAATCCATAATTTGGATCCAAAATCAACAAAATTTTATCTATGTCCATCTGCAGCGACTAGATCTTTTGAGGATGTAAAAATAGACCTCTCTCCATACTATTTTCCTCTTGTGGTAGGATGCCCAAATCCTCGAGTCTTTCATACACATGAAATCGGATTGGGAATTGATCACTCCCTTCCCCATCACATCTCTATCACTAAAAAAAATCAAAATCTCAAATCATTCAACATCACAATCATCAAAGCACTCCTCATAAGAGTCCCACATATCTTGTTATGCCACATGGATCAACATGTTGATCCATGGTTTGCCACACTATATATTCTTACTCAAAGCACATGTTGGACCCCTGGAATATTGGCCAAGTATTAAGGCACATAGGTGCATAGGGTCCCAGTTATGAAAAGGCACTTGCAAGGCAAAAATAGAAGAGAGAGAAGTTTAAGGAAGAACATAGCACACACAATGCGTGAAAGGAGGCTCGAGACTTAGTCAATTTAAGAACCTAGGGTAGAATATGTGAAAAGCGTGATCGGTTGTGTATGGATAAGATGCCAACCTAGTGATAGGATGTCCTAAGAAGGAGCATGCCTTGGATGGAATCTTCTAGAAGAACATCATGAGATAAAGTGGAAAGCTCAGGCCTGGAGATGCATGCTCACATGGACCACATTTGACACTTGGCACCAGATCTGAAAACGTTGGAAGGTGAGTTGGTAGTGTAGGAGGATTATAAATACAAGTGCCTACAGGAGGTAAAAGATGACATGATGAAAGAGAAGGAGTTAGATATACATAGCGAGTTTGAGAGATAGCATGGGTGGGGCTTTGCGAGAATTCTTGTGAGTGGATATTTGTATTCGGAAAAAATGTACTAAGCATGGAAGTTGTACTTTTTATTTTCTTTTAGCTTAGTTACATACATCCAAAGTGATATGCATGACTGCGGTCTACTCTCTATGACACTCTGTAATGAACCAATGAATATAATGAGGTTACCTGTTATAAATAGACATGGATATCAATGGTTTTAATGCATATTTCTCTCATATGAGTTCTCTATCCTTTCATGCTAAGAATGGATGTTTGTATATTTCTTTTTGTTATAATATATGTTCTGGATTCTATTAAAACACTCGGTCAAAGTGACTACTGAGGATCTAGAGGCCGTTCTAAGCCCTATGGTTCTTGTATGTCTTAACTCTTACACTAATCATGGATGATGTTTCCCACTAAACTCGCATACAAGATAGACTCGGTACTGCGTATGCCTCGAGTGAGTGCTCGGTTCTGTTGGTGATAGGTGGCACGCATGGGGTTTCTTCCTTTTGTGATGGGAGTAAAAATGACTACATCTTGGTTACATTCGGGACCTCTTTTCGAAGTTGTAGTGGGATATAATATACATCATAATCTGTGTAGGTAGGAATGATAGAGTAGTTAACATTGGAAAATGTTGAATCATGGCTCAAGAGCATGGAGGAAGAATTTTCTTAGAGATTGACCTTTGGACTGAGTTTAATACTCATAGATGGGTAGAAGAGAACCTCTACCATGATACGTATGAGACCTTCTTACTGTTGCTTCCTAGTAGAACTATCAAAATGGCTTTCACCTATGCATCTAGATCAAGTTGGCATTATGGATCACATGTGTGGACCAAAAAGACTACCAAAGGTTACAAGATCACGAGATCGACATGGACCCATGTTGTAGATCATTGGTGGAGAGGAGTACTGACTAGTTACACTGGAGTATGCCATTTCCATGTATTCTTGTCCGGAGGTTGCTGAGTTTGAATTTCTGCAAGAACCTAGAGGAATGTTTCTACGTGTTATTCCTCTAGCTATGAAGATATTGATGGTTACCATGAGTTTAGAGGCTTTTCCAATGGCCGGATAAACCATTTTGAGTTGGGTAAGGGAGCTTGGGTGGAGGAAGATGGCAAGATATCATGATAGAAAAGGAGAGGGAAGAGAGACAGCTCAAGTATAGTGAAGCACATGAAAGGGAGATTGCTAGATGATGCGAGGATGCTAGTGTGATGGATGTATCAAGATAGACATTATGGGAAGGATTTGAAGTTCACACGGAGGATGTGGAACTGAGCGTCTGTGTTATCCCATCTTGGAAAGCACGTGAGGGAGACCCCTTGGCACGGTGAGACTTTGTCACATAGAGAAAGGAGAATCATTGGTACATATCTAAACCCACCATGTGACCAATCCACGGTGCTTAGTTTTCTGAACTAGGAAGAAGTATTATTGACCCAGTTGATATCGGTGGAAGAGAGGCAGGACTGCACCTAGGAGATATAATTTTATAGTCCCTTCTTCTATGGCTACACATATTCCAATATTTTGAGGATTCTTTAGACAAGGAACAAGTGTACAAGATTTTGGTCTCGCATCGGGAGTGGCTTGGGACACAGTAGTGACAGTGGAGCGCTATCACAAACCATCGGCGCATAGTTCGGTGGGACCGTGGGGAACTTGGAATAGATCTTGTAGGCCCTATTGGACACAAAGTGGTTACGTGGATCTTGTGGCTCTGGAGGCCTGGGAACCCGGTGGACACTGGTGGATCGAGACGGAGGAGGAAACACCAAAGGGAACCAAGGCTCTGGCTCAGGAGGATAGGGACCCCAGCCACCACTTCAAGTATTCTTTGAAATGTCTCTACATTTACCAGATTACATGGGCATTGAGGATGTTGTGGAACATGTTCACAAGTGTGAACTACTATGGCATGTGAAGGGTATCACAACCCTAGAATGGAAGGTTAGTCAGTTTGCAACCACATTGCAAGGGCGTGCGCATAGCTGGTATAGGAAGTATGACCCTCATCAAATGGTGGTGGACTATACTGCCTTAAAGAATGCATTCTTGGCAGAGTTCCACATTCCTAAGTTCAAGCAGAAGAGCATCAGTGCTTTGAAGGAGATTCAACAAGGAATGACAAAGAGTGTGTGGGAGTATGATGCGTGCTTTAAAACTCTCTTGTCTAAATTATCATATGATATTCATCCTTCTCAACATGCACGAGTGGTTTTTTGAGGATTGATCACCCATTTTAGAAAGGCATTGTCTCATAAAACTTTTACAGACCCGCGTAAAGCATTGAAAGCTTCTCTACACACCAAAGTTGTTGGTAATATAGATACGCGGCATTGCTTTGTTCTTGGAGGCTCAAATTACTGCTATATGCAAAGCGAGTTGGAAAAATTATCTGCGAACTCAGCCCATGAGACTCACAATGGTTTTGGTGCACATATTTTGAAATAGAGGGACACGTTAGGGATAATTACCCCTAGAGGATGGCATGCATTAGAAGCGTGGATTGTGAAATTTGTCATGGGGACCATGATGCAAGTAGATGTCCCTTGCTACAGCACGTAATTAGGAAGAATGTATCTTGTTATTACAAAATTTACACCTCTACAACCCATGATACTAAGGACTATAGGCTCATTGATCATATCCATGAGGCCATTGATCATGGGGTGTGCCAAACCAGCATTGTCCAGTGGTTCCAAGGATAATGATCACCATTATGAGGAGCACACAGAAGGAGGCACGTGTGAAAGGGGTTTTAAGGAGGATTCTATGGTCGAGGTAACCACGGAGGAGGAAGCAGTGAATTCCCACGTGAAACTTGTTTCAATTGTGGATCTGAGAACATTACAAAGCGTGAGTGCCTAGCACTGTTGCGAGTGCTCATGGTGCGGAAAGAAGCATAAGTATGAGGAGTGCCTAGAATTATTTGAGCACATGAATCAAAAGCACCCGAGAAAGGACAAGGGTGCTATGCAATGGTTAGTATTAAGAAGGAAGACATACAGTGGATTCCCCGGGTAACATAGGATGAAGGTTTGGAGCTTGTCTTGGTAACAACAAGGGTAGAAGCTACGCACGTGAGAGAGGTACCAAGATAGAAAACCCTAGTTTCAAGAGAGGAGGTCATTCATAGAAAGTATCGGACCGTGCATCAAAAGGAAATATATCGAGGACACCATGGATGTTATTCGAAGCTTAAAGGGAGATCCGGTGTCTAAAGGAGCAACCTAAGAGGGAGGAACAAGGAAGGAGAGTTGAGGCACAAAAGGATGACTGGATGAGGTCAAAGAGGTGTGTAAAATTTTAAAGTAGGAGAATATCATTCCCATGCTAGGATCTGGTTGAGAGAGAAGGTAACACGCACTAGAGAAGGCATGAGAGATAGGTCTTGCATGCAAACCTTCCCCCTCACGGCCTCGATTATGACAAAGAGATTATGTTGAATGCAATTATAGATGGATGGCTCCTCAACAATATCCTCATTGACACAGGTGTGGAGGTTAATGTTCTAACTTTGGATGCATGGCATCAGATGGGAAGACCTATATTATAGCCATCTTCAAATGTGTTATATATGGCAAATAAAACTAAGGAAATTCCCATCGATGTCTTGAAGGATGCAACTATTACTATCCAGGGAGCTAAGTTTACTGGGGAATTTGAAGTCTTGGCACTCACCGAGGTGGACAATTTCCTAGCACTACTTGGGCTTCCTTGGTGTTACAAGAACAATGCGGACCTTCGGTTCAATAAAGGGTACATCAACTTCAAGAACAAGGAGGAATGGGTCAATATACCCTTGGGCGATGGGAAGTTGACACCATATATTGAAGCTGTTGTGAGTGCAAGTTCTAGATAGGATTTATGTGTGCTTAATCGAGACCCTAAGATGATACACCCTACTAATGGGGTTATCCAATTTGAAGATGTTCGATCGGTGGTGATACCACCGATCGGCATGTGACAATTGGGTGCATGGAACTTACGAATTAATGGGACGGTAGTTGAGAGGGTTAGTGACCAAGGTGACAAAGGTGCACACGGTTCGGTGCCTTGGAGGAAAAGAACTGCCTAAGTATTTAGGAGGAGCCTTCCCTAAGATCTTTCTGCAGGAGGTAGAAGCTCAGTGGAAGGATGAGAAGGAACAGAGGGAGATGTTAAGTTATGTCTTGCTTGGCACAATAGCTCGGTGGTGGGCCACACATCAGGAGAGCCTTTTAGAATGGCACGAGGTAATAATTTCTCTCTGTCAGATTTTCTAGGAGCAATGTACCCACCATCATCAAGGAGTACCATGGGAAGGAGCTTGCCTCTTTCCATATCCAGGAGTATGAATGGGTCGAGAGAAGGTGCGAAAGCTTTTCCACAATCCCTCTCAGTCCACAAGTTGTATTCTACACTACATGGTTGTGCGTGTGCATGGTACATTCATTTGGAGACACACCGCTAGACAAGGAATTGGCAAGAGCTCATGGCTGACCTTATTCTAACCTTTGAATATTGGAGTACCAAGCCATCGATTGATAAGGCCTTACGTAGGGTATCAAGTTCCTTACCATGGGGGATAGTGCCAAGATGGAAGATAGGCTATTGGAATTACTAGGTGAACCAAGATTGGAGGCGCGCTTTGAAGAAGAAGAGGAAGCAGAAGAGTTACAGCTTGAGCACGTGTGTTTGGAAAAAGAGAAGGGAAAGTTGGTATATGTGATTGATGGAGAGGAATCGGAAAACTTAGATGTTATCCATTCTATAGGAATGCACGAGGTAGTGGATAGTGCAAATGCTCGTGTGTGTGCCTACTATGAGCCTTTAAAGATGAAAAATTTAACATCGATTCGAGAAAAAGAACCTAAGGAAGATATTATTGGGGATTACTAGATAGAGAAGGAAGTATCAAAGATCATTGATCTGATGACCGCTACTGCAATTTGAGGATTTATTCCCGCATGGGTACCATAAGCTCAAAGGTGTTCACCACTCCTTAGGAGAGATGAAGATAAAACTGAAGGACGGTGCACACCGGTTAGAAAAAGGCCCTACAGATGAATCCCAACTTACGTGTGAAGGTCAAGGAGGAGATAGAAAAAATGATAGCTTCTGGGATCATTGAGGTAGTGGAAGAATTGGAGTGGATAAGTTCGATGGTAATCAACATCAAGAAGGATGGGTGGATTAGAATTTGTGTGGATTATAGGGAATTGAACACATTTTATGTCATTGATCCATTTCTGACCCCCTTCACTGAAGAAATTTTGGAAGGAGTCACTAGCGCAAAATCTATTCCTTCATGGATGGATTTTAGGGTACCACAAATTTCAAATTGCAAAGGAAGACCAGGAGAAGACAACTTCCACCACCAAGTAGGGAAGTTTTCATATACATTCATGCCCTTTGGGTTGAAGAATGCACTTGTTGTCTTTTCACGCATAGTGGTGCAAGCATTCCAAGAATTCATCCATAAGTTTCTTGGTCTATTTAGATGATTAGACACTATATGGTCTGGTTAAAGACCATTGTGACAATTTAAGGTTAATGTTTAAGAGGTGTGGCGAGTTGAGGATATCCCTCGACATTAAGAAGTGTGTGTTTGCTACACCCTTTGGGACTTTATTGGGGCATATCATATGTAAGGAGGGCTTCTTTGGTAGATCTCGCTAAGGTTGCGGTTATTGTGGGGTTAAGGGAGCCTACTATCCGAAAAGCAGCCAGTGCGTGAATTCCTTGGGCATATGGGCTATTACTGAGAAAGTTCATTAAGGGATATGCCAAGATCGCCATGCTTTATTTAAGGAGATGCTTAGACATAAAAGTGCCTTCCATTGGGGAGAGGGTCTTTGCGGAGGCGTTTGATACATTAAAAGATAGGCTTATCACCACACCTATTTTATGGTTTCCATCTTGGGACAAGCCCTTTCATGTTCATGTAGATGCCTCGGGGACCACCATTAGAGCGGTGCTTACACGGCCGGTGAGGGGATTGTTGATCATCCTCTCTATTTTGCAAGTGAGTGACACCGGCATAGCAAAATTATACCACAACCAAGTGCGAGGCATTATCAATGATCTATGCACTCTTCAAGTTTAGACAATATCTACTAGAAACACCCTTTGTGTTTTACACTAACCACATGGCATTAAAGTATTTAGTGAACAATCTTGTTCTACAAGGATGCATATGTCGATGGGTGTTGTTGTTTCAAGAGTTTGAATTCACCGTTATGGTAAATCCTGGAAAAAGCAACTATAGGCCTGATCATTTGTCAAGAATTTATTCAAGGGAGGATGCATAGAATATTGAGGAAAAAGCGTTAGATGCACAATTGTTTAGGAGTTTGTGGCACATGCCTCGAATTTGGAAGATATTGTAATATTTTTAAAGAAAGGTGTGGCGTCGGATGGAATGAAGACATTGGAAAAGAAGTAGTTAGCCATACGCATCGTGCCCTACATGTTAATTAGTGGAGACTTATATAAGTCGGGATGTGATGAAGTTTTACACATATGTTTCTTAGAGCATGAGCATCTGGCCATCATGGAGGAAGCACAGAGGAAGTATGGGTGGGCATTATGCGAGTTATGCCTTTGCGCACAAGATAATAATGGAAAGTTTTTATGGGAAACCTTGAACAAAGATTGTAGAGACTATTGTAAATCCACTGTGACCATTTTCAGCGCATTGGCAAACTAGAAAGGAGAGATGAGATGCCTTTGCGCCTATTCCTAGCGTAGATCCTTTTGAAAAGTGGGTGATAGACTTTATAGGACCTATTATACGGAGAAGTGCGTAGGAGTGGGTCATGTTATGTCATCACTTTCACAAATTATCTCACAAGGTGGGTAGAGGCAGCCCAACTAAAGATTGTAGCGTAGCAGCAATAGTAGCAAGGTTATTATGGGAGAACACTATCACAAGGTATGGATGTCGTTGAGTTTGACCGTGATAGGAGTACACATTTCTTGAATGAGACCATGAGGATCATATTATCGAGTTCATGGTGGCTCATCACAAGACTATTCCCTATCACCCATAAGAAAATGGGACCATGGAAGCATTCAACAAGATATTGAGTCATACCTTGAATAAAATTTGTGATGTCGAGAAGACAAGATTGGGACGATAAGGTATCGGCGTATTGTGGGCTTACTGAGACAACATATAAAAGGATAAATAAAGCCACACCTTTTTAATTGGTGTTTGGCATGGAAGATATTTTGGTTGAATTTATGTTGCCTTCTCTGTGAATAGCGTGTGCGAGAGGGTTGGGTGATGAACAAGTGCGGAAGAAAGAATTGATAAGTTAATGAAACTAGATGAGAGACGATCACTCACCCAATGGGTGAAACAATGGAAAAGGAAAAGTAAAAGGCTTGACATGATCACCATATTAGAAACAAGAAGTTTGAGGTTGGGCGAGATGGTGTTATTATATGATTCTAAGTTTTTGTGCCATCACAGGAAGTTGAAATTCCATTGGTTGGGTCCTTACACAATCTTGTACATCCTTGATTTGGGCACATGCCGATTATAAGTGTTGGATGGGATGAAATTTCCTAGAACACTTCAATGGGAGTAGGTGAATCCCTACTATAAATAAGTCTTACGGATGTTTGTAAATAAGGTGGTTTTCCGAGTTAGTTTAGAAGTTTTCTTTATGCATTTTCCCTTTCTTGTGTTTTCCCTTTCACGTTATTTGTTTTTTGTGCCCAGGTGTTGGTAACCTTATTGATATTTTTAGAGAATGTGTTAGTGCACATAGGACCGCACATCACTTTAAGTGTGGGGTGGAGGAAAGTGAAGAAACATGTGATTAAATTACCAAGGAAGTTGTGTTAAAAGCCTTGTTGAGTAGCGAGGTTGAAAGAGGTATATAAAGAGAGAAGATAAAATAACTTGAGTTAGTCTTAGGGTAAAGCTACTTGTAGATCCCATGTACTAAGGAGGAGAAAACACATTTGAAAGAAACACGAGGTAGGTGAGAGCAAGGATCAGGATAGAAGAAGTGCCTTTGGTGTGGGTTACGCGTGTGCAAGAGTCTCCTGTCAGGTTGGATTGGTTATGTGCTAAAAGGTTGGAGGAGTTTTCGCGCATGTTGGGCATATAAGTAAAGGCGTTGAAGATGGGCTTTGTTTGAAAAATCCACATTAAATGAACAAAGTATGGTGGTAGGTGAAGTAGCATTTAATGTTTAGAAAAGAGAAAACTATAAGTAAAGGGTCGGGGGCACTCTCATTTTTACTTTGCGAAATAGAGGAGTTTGAGATATAAGCGAGTTCCATAAACTAGGGTTTTCAGATTCGATCAAGTGAAGGAAGATCTATGAGATTAAAGCGATCAATTTGAGTTTGTGAGTTTGAGTTTGTGAACCGAGAAGGGGTTTGTCTTGTGAATATTTTCATCCCAGTTAGGGTTCGACAAACTAGGGCACGGGTTCAGAAGGGTTGTATCATGGATTTAAGATCGGAGGATTGGAAGAAGTAAGACGAGTAACAAGGAGAGAATAGGAGTGATAAAAATACCTCGACCATGGCACCCAAGAAAGGAAAGGGAAAATCCAAGGCTAAACAACCAGAACCCAAGGTAGACACAAATGAAGAATGGTATGTAGAGATGCAATACCCAGATGGGGTGATGATGGGGAAGGAATGGGAATCCCACCTAAGAAGTGTACCTGTTAGTGACTATAATCACTGCATGAACACAATAGAAAAGGAAATGGCATTGGAATTAGTATGCCCCACCAAAAACAAACACACGAGGTTTTCCTATACATAATGATGATGTTAATGTTAAAATGGAGAAGGTAGGGCTGTTCTGACTCTATGAGTTGCCTTATTTGGAAGGCAGAACACAGTACTAGTGGTTGATGTCACAGTGCATGAAGATTACTTCCACTTTGTAGGGCACAAGATTTGCGTGACTCCCTAGCTGATCTCACAATTTACAGGCCTCGTATGTGAGGGAGATAGCTTGGAAGATGACCTTGGCGATAAGGATTCTATTAGAGACCATCACCAAGTATGCTGCAAGAGAAGGGGTCACGATACTATGACATTTTAGACATCAAGGACCCCAGTAATGAAAATGGCCATGCATTTGGTGACTAAGCTGAATGGCTAGGAGAGGTGGACGTAGGTCAACAAACCTTGGCTACATGTCTGCAGGAAGATTGCAGAGGGAACCATATATAACCTATCTACATACATCGTGGAGGAAATTGTTAGTTGCATGAAGGAAGGGGACATGATCCTCTTCAGAAATGTCTTGCTCACCATTGTATTCATGGAGATTGGGGTGCACTGGCCTTGCAGGAAATTTTTATGGGAGTACCCCACTGAGGATCCTTCGCCGCGAAGAGGTTTGAAAAATATGCACGTGATCTGATAACTACACCCCACAAGGCAAGGCTAGAGAAATGGTACACGTGCACAAGAAGCGCATTCGAGGCGAGTGGATAATCCTGAACAACTCCAGTGGCCCGCGAGAGGAAGCCAAATTCACGGTTTATCAACACTATTGCCTAGGCAGATTCAAGCTGATAGATGAATCATGGAGCCCTTGGTACAAGCTCCTCAGCGTTCAGCATTCATGTTGATACTTCCCAAGCGAGGGTGAGCGATTGTAGTGCCCACATTTTTATAGCTTCAATATCTGTTGTTTTCCTTCCTCATAGACATGTTTGGACAGAGGATTTGATATATGTTGGATAGTATGTTATAATTTTGACCTTCTTAGACATGGATGCATATTTGGGTGCGTAGCGCCAATTTGACTTTAGTAGCATGTTGTTAGTTTTCATTCGATGTTGTGGACATTAGCTTATGACGATGTTGTTTAGACCTAATTGAGATACGTTAAATGTTTAGTGTAGTTGCATGTTTGGATTCTATGGATATATGTCACTTTATCATTATGTCTAACTTATGGTGAATTGTGTATAATTGTGCATGTTGTCACATTTTGATTCCAGAAAGATGATATGCTAGTTTAGATTCATTGATTTCTTATTGAGTAGTTGATTCACATTTTATCGGACATGTGCGGTTAATGTGTGTAATGAGTGTGCGGTGACCAGGTCACGGGAGAGGCGTGGGATTCGGGCCACTACACAACTTCTCTGGCGACCCATGGGGCTAAGTCCTAGCCGTGTTTATTGTATGAGGCCTTAGTATTAGAATTTATTGTTTTGGGCACCATGGGTGACCCTCATTTGTAATGTAATATGTCTTGTATTATTAATCTTGCTTAGGGTGTTTAGTTGTGTTGTAAACTTGTTTTGGGGAATTAATGGCCCCACTTACATTAAGTCTTGAGTTTGTATAATGATGTTATTAATCAAAAGGGATTATGGTCACATGTGAACCCTTGGGTGGGCCCACAACCTTTACCCTTGTGCCCAAGTGTGCCAAACCCGAAATTGGGCTATTTTAAGCATTTTAGGGACCCCTTTTTAGTTTGGGATTTCCCTTAGCATGAAAATGGGCCCTTGGATCCTATCAATAGGTAGGGGAATTATTTCCAAGGCTTAGAGGAGTTTTCCTCCCATTCTTCCTTCCTTTGGTCACATCCGTGTAAGGTGGATGGGTAAGTTTTCTTTGTTAAAAGTTTCACAAGTTTTTTTGTTATCATTTTGGGTAATTTGGGAGAAGAGGGTTAAAAGATATTTTAACCTTTCTCTCTTTTATTTTGAGAATCTTTGACCTTGAGGGAAGAGAGGGGTGACACATGTCACCCCCTCATTTGTGAGGATTTTTTCTTGCTCCTCTTCAAATTCTCCCTCATGGGGAAAGAAGAGAATTTTTTTTTGAGCTTTTGCTTGGAGGCTTGTGGATTTTGGAGCTAGAGTTTGCTTGGGTCAAGAAGTGGAAAAGATTGAAGTTGGAGAGATTTTTTGGAGGTAGGATTCTTGAGCTTATTTGTGTGTTTTATATCATGCTAGATATTAGTTTTGTTTACTTGGAAATGTTTGTTGTTGCATGTGGATTTTATTTGTTGTTTACTTGATTTTTCTCCATCCATCATATGGCATGATGGAGTTTTGGAGTTTTTGGGGAAGAGAGAGGGATTTTTCCCTCTCAATCCTCATGGCTTGATGGGAAAGCCTTGTAGGATTTTAGTTACTCCCCTCAAATGGTTTGAGGTGGGGAAGGTGGTTCATATGGCTTGAACCTCCTTCCCCATTCTTGGTGAGGAAATCCCTTTGGGGTTTGAAAATCCTTCCAAGAAGGATTTGGTGAAAGGGTGGAGAAATAAGGAGGGTTGGAATGATTTTGGAGGAATAAGGAGGGTGTAGAGATCTTGGTTTTGTGCAACTATTGTTGGTTACCACTTTTAGAGAACTCCTTTCTTCTCTTCCCCATTTTAGAGGTAGAACATGGTTTCTCCTCTTTTTCATCTTTGTAAAATTGGAGTCTTGTTTTTATATTTGTCTTTTTATGTGAATGTAATGTTGGTTGTTCACCCTCACTCTTGTGAAAAGTTGTGGATAGTAGTCCTCTTTCCCATGGACTTGGGGGAGGCTAGCATGTCTTCCAACCTTGGATAGGCATGTAATAATGGCTAAAGGTTGGGTGGTTAATCAAGTTTGTTCTCCTTGTATTGGATTCTTGGAAACTTTTGAAGTTGGAGATCATGTGGGGGATATTTGGAGTCTCTTGTCAACTTGGAATTCCTTTGCTTCCTTCTTCTTTTATGGACCCCATTGTTAATGTATCTTGAAGAGTATGGTTATGTGGAAGTCTTCATTTCCTTGTAAAATTATCCTTTTTGTATTTAGCATTATGTGTAAATGTGAATAATGATTGCTTGAGCAACCTCTCTCTTCAAGCTTGCAAAGAATCTTGTAATGAATCTTCTTGAGTAGTTTTTGTAATTAGGTATATTTTGCATATGTGGAACTTAAACTCTTGATAATGGAAGCTTGTAAAATAGTTATTTACTCTAATATGTAGTGACTTAAACTCCTTTTTGGAAGGAAAAGTTGTTTATTAAAAAAAAAAAGTCTCTTCAAAAGAAACTATGTTACTTGTGGATATCCTCTTTGTTTAAAAATCTGGAATATGTATTTTGATTAGAGCATTAGAAAGGAAATCTAGCCATAGCATTAATCTTTGGGATTATCATTGAATGGAAAACTTTTCCGCTTTTGCAAAATGTTTTTTTGTAATTGTTGGAAATATAAATAAATGGAATGAAAGTTAGTTTCTTCTTTATTTCCTTCCCATGAGAAGTATAAGAATTTATCTAAATGTGGAGTTAACTTTCTCCCTTGCAAATTTTTAAGTAAATTTCAAAACTCTTCCCTACTTCATCTAGTTTATTTAAGTTTTCTTTTACAAATGGTAAAACAAAAAAATACCAGAAAAAATTATCTTCTTTTGTTAATAATGTAATTTGATATAATTTGTATAGTTACATTCCCTTTTTAATATAAATGCGAAGGTTAAATCAATCATTTTTATTTAAAGGATATTACTTTAGTTATACACTCTATTTGAAAATTTTGAGAATTACTATACTTGTTATATTATATATATATATATATATATAATATATATATATATATATAATGTTATATTAAATAGACATAATAATAAATATTATTATATATAATGTGTAGTTATTTCTTAGTGATTAATATGAAATAGATTGTATATATATATAATAAAGTATAAAATTCATTAAGATATGTAAATTTTAAACAAGAAATTTTTAATGTTAGAAGGTTCGGTGAAAGGTTTGGGCTTAAGCAAAATGTTTGGGT
Organism: Taxus wallichiana var. yunnanensis; assembly: GCA_018340775.1. Taxonomy (NCBI): domain Eukaryota; kingdom Viridiplantae; phylum Streptophyta; class Pinopsida; order Cupressales; family Taxaceae; genus Taxus; species Taxus wallichiana. Next base: position 17,243,682 of record CM031233.1, read on the forward strand.
TTTGGGAGAGGTGACCCCTCCCTACACTAGCGCCTCCTCTACCAAACCCCCAAACCCTGCGGAAGATCCACCACTTCCTACACTACCACCTCCTCCCACACGGCCCCCTCTCCCCATACCCCATACACCTGTCACCACTCCCCATGCCCCTCTCCACACACTAACCCTACTCCTCTATTTATCACGGTCTCCTTTGTTCCCCCGATCTACACTGACACCCCATTGCCATCCTTACGCACCACCCTACTCCCTCCTTCCCCACCGCCACTATTGTTGCTGACCTCCCACATGGGCACTCTCCTTCCACACTACCACCTAACACGGCTGTTCCCACCGCCCACGCTCATACCACTTGCCCACTCCACCTTGTGTACCCAACTGTCATTTGCAATGTAGACTGCATTTTAATATATATATATATATATATATATATATACACACATATACATACATACATATATATATATATGTATGTATGTATATGTGTGTGTGTGTATATATATATATATATATGTATGTATATATATAACGATTTCTCTTAAACTCATTGTTTTATCCAATATATATATATATATACCGAATCAGTTAACCGATCCAAGTTTCGCTAGCTATAAACCGGCCCAATCATGCCAATACGTAGGTATACGAAGTTGTTTTTGAAAAATCCACTTTTCTAATTAAAATTTCTACTTTTATTAAAACCTAAACCCTAATTTATTACTATATAGACCCCCGTTCACCTCACACCTCTTTCATTGAGCATTTGTGAGCAAAAGCATTTGGAGTATAAGATTGAGGAGTTTAGTTTTAGAGTGAGCTTGGAAGTTGGAGCTTGTTTGTCATTGCTTGTGGGCTCTTTGTGGTGATATTGGCATCCATATAGAGACTTCCTCACTTCTATTTGTGAGCACCTCTCTCATTTGTAAGGATTTGGAGGCTTGGGGCAGCATTGAAGAGTGTTGATTTGGAGTGAGCTTGGGGTTTGTTTGGCATTGTTTATGGGCTCTTTGTGGTAGTCTTCACATCTAGATTTTGAGGTGCAGCCCATATACAAGCTTGGAGTGTTTCTTGACCTCATTTGTGTGCACATTGAAAGGTATGTTAAGTTTTAAACTTAACCCAATTATATATATATATATATTGTGTGCGAGGTAGATTTGCCTAAAATAAAAGGATTTGGGTTTTTCAACATACCCAACCAAAGATGCATCTAGTGGAAATAATTACAAATTAAAATTGATTATATTCAAAAAGGGGTAATAATGGTATTTTTTTCTTGAAGATCTCCATGGATCCATCCCTCACTTTTGATCTTTAACCTACTTACTGCAAATAACAAAGCAAAAAAAAATGAGAAGAGGAAATAGAAAAGAAGGAAACCATAGAGATATTTAGGGCAACTTAGGGTAAAATTACAATCTAGGGTCAAGATTAGATTAATCCTAGGGCTCACAATAAGTCCTACCTTTCTTGAAGTCATGAAATTTTAATGGGATTGGAAAATAAATTAAAAGGGGGTGTGGGAAAACTAATTTAAAAAGGAGGAAAACTAATTAAGTTTTAAAGGGGTGTAGACTTCTATTCGTGACCCTAGTGAACTTAATAGATTAAAATAATTAAGTTGTTGGGTTAGTGTTTATTTAATTTCGGGTAAATTAAATTAGTGTAAATTGATCATTTTGGGAAAAGGATAAGCAAAACATTAGCATTATTTTTAGTTGTCTTTAAAAAAAAATACCCTAATTCTTTTAGAGACTTTTGGTGTGTTTTCCGGTGTCCCGAGGTGGGGCACTACAAATAGATTCAAGGAGACAAAGAAGCTAATCCCTGGAGCTAGGTATTCGGACCGAGAACATAAGAAGATGAGGAAGAAGCTGAATTTCCCGGTGGTAAGCACGTGTATGTGGAAAATTACATGTTGCACGAAATTCAAATGACAAGGCTGATGACGCTACCCATTGCTAGAGGATCCATGATGCACATGTACTTACGTATAAGGCCAAAGTTTGAGAAGGGCGTGTATCTAGAGAATGAAGTCTCCATACCTAAGGATCCCATGGAGAGAAAGAATCCCGCACCAAGAAGAGGGGAAGAGAGGAGAAAGCACCAAGTGTGCAAACTGCTCAGACAGTGAGCATGCCATCCACGAGCGCTAAGCCAAGCACTTACATACGGAGAAATAAGTCTCCGGTGAAGGAAAAGATGCCAGAGGTAGAGGCGCCTAGGCAACCCATCACCAAGGAAGAATCACCTAAAGACATGAAGGAGGATGAGGAGGTTGCGGGGAAAAGTAGTGAGCCATAAGTTTTACAAAGGAGCAGATCACTGAGGTGGCGGAAAGAGAAGCATAGAGGATGCTCGAGGTCCTGGTAGACCAAGAGTTGGAGCACAGCGTGGACATAGTGTTGAGGGAAGGGAAGGAGGAGAACATAAAAAAATAGCATGATAGCTGGGAGGCCCGGATCGATAGTAAGCTTCCCCGGAGGTGCACGCTCGGAGTAGGAGAAATCTTGATGCAGAATAGAGAAAAGTAATGGGCTATGTTGATGACACAAATAAGGTGTTACACACATGATTCCAAAGCACTATATGCACGGAAAGGCTCCTAGCCATGGAGTATTTTGAGAAGGACGGTGCATACCCCAAAACCAAGAAGATGCTCTCTTAGGTGTTCAAGTCCCACATTGATGAGCCAGACTTTGAAGTTTTCAAGGAGTGCTCATCACATTGCCAAAATCTAAGGGGGTCAATCCCTTAGTGAATGCTCAGGAGCTCTCGGATGAGCAAGTCTGCAATGCACTGAACAAGGTCGCGGTCAAGACCGAGGCTAGATTATTCACATACAACGATAGGATCAGAGTGTTGGAGGTGAAGTTAGGGAAGAAGGAGGAAGAACTAGTAGAGAAGGTCGAGAGGATGAAATAGGAAGAAGTCGATCAATGCACGATTAAGGTATGAGTTAAAGGAAGAAAAGATAAAGGTGCAGGAAGTGTACAAGAAAATGGAGTCTATCAAAGGCATCATCCTTCTAAAGCACCCAGACTTAGCACCACCCGCATAGAAGTACTCGTCCCTCTTGGAGTGTATAGAATATCTAACGCGCGTCCTCACTATGGAGAGATGACCTTTGGCCCTGGAATATGCAGAAGAAGTGGTCGCATGCTTGAAAGAGGAGGACATGTTGAAGGTGGTAGCACTCATTTCCAAGTATAACCAAGTACTCGCATGGAGGTTAAGATCACTGCCCAATCTACGGAGGCCGCATATGATACATGCACGAGATAGAGATAAGGTGGCAAGCTCCTTGGTTGCCACACTTGAAGTAGAACTAAAATAATTCTAAGAAAAGAACAAGGGGAACAGGGTGGAGAGGGACAAGGTTCTGGCTAAAGTAGAGAAGAAATTAGAGGCAATTGAGGCTTTAAGGAGCTCAATTAAGGCCCAGCTAAAGGAACTATACCCCCAAATTACTAGAAGGATGGATAAACTTAAGGACCTAGGCAAAGAGATGGAGTAGATTGTGGAAATTTTGGGCACCTAGGGAGTTGGCCTGAGTTTTGATGAAGTGAGCACCCTAGTGGGAAACCTCTGCTAGAAGGCACAGGCGAGGTAGGTCGAAGTATGGAATAAGCTAGAGGCAGACCTTCAAAAATATTTTCCTAGCTTGTTGAATTGATGCCCCCATTCTTCATTCTTTCCCCAATTCTTTCATTCCTTATTCTTTTGTAAAGTGTAAGACTATTCATTGATTCCCTTGATGAAAGTTGCATCTTGGTTAAGTAAAGTGTTTCGAGGACGAGAGAATAGGCATAGTGTGGGGTGATGTTGGACCCCTAGAATATTGGCCAAGTATGAAGGTGCATAGGTGCGCAGGTCCTAGTTATGAAAAGGCACGCAAGGCAAAAGCATGCAAGAGAGAAGTTTAAGGAAGCACATAGCACATGCGATGCGTGAAAGGAGGCTCGGGACTTAGTCAATTTGAGTGCCTAGGGTAGAACACGTGAAAAGTGTGATCGAGTTGCACGTGGATAAGATGTCACCGGTGATAGGTGGCCTAGGAAAGAGCATGCCTTGGATGGAATCTTCTAGAAGAACATCATGAGATAAAGTGGAAAGCTCAAGCCTAGAGAAGCATGCTCACATGGACCACATTCGACACTTGGCACCAGATCTGAGGATGTTGGAAGGTGAGTTGGCAGTGTAGGAGAATTATAAATAATAGTGCCTGCTTAAGTAAAAGATGACATGATGAAAGAGAATGAGTTGGATATACATAGCGAGTTTGAGAGATAGCATGGGTGAAGCTCTACAGAATTACTGCGAGTGGATATTTGTATTCAGGAAAGAATGTACTAAGCATGGAGTTGTAATTTTTCTTTTCTTTTAGCTTAGTTACATACATCCGATGATATGCATGATTACGGTCTCCGCTTCTCTCTGTGACACTCTGTAATGAATCAATGAATATAATGAGGTTACCTATTATAAATAGACATGGATATCAATGGTTTTAATGCATATTTCTCTCATATGAGTTCTCTTTCCTTTCATGCTATGTATGAATGCTTGTATAATTCTTTTCTGTCATAATGCATGTTCTCGATTCTGTTAAAACATTGATCGGAAGTGACCTGCAAGGATCTAGAGGTTGTTACAGCCCTATGGTTCTTGTATGTCTTAACTCTTATACTAATCATAGATGATGTTTCCCACTAAAATAACATAAAAGAGAGACTCAGTACCCACGCGTGCCTCGGGTAAGCGCTCAACTTTGGGTGATAGGCCGGCGTGCATTCAGGTTCCTTAATTTTTGATGGGATTAAAAATGAATACAACACACTTCTACTACACTCTTTGTGTAATTCAAAGTGACATGGATTTCTCTAGACATCTCAGATACACATCTCTATCTATATTATGTTATCGAGGTTTTCTCACCAACATAAATGGGGAAAATGTAGACAAAAATCACACACTTATTAATATTATTATACCGCCAAGTATGTTATTTTATATACGGATCTTACGTAATTAAAGTATTCACCGATGACCCATTCTATAGTCCATCCATTTTCCTTTTTAGTCTTTATTGATTTCTATCTTTTACACTCAAATTCATACACACGGTTGTGGTTAGGTCTCGAGGATACCTATCTATCAATTCTCACTCATTTGTCGTCACTTATCTTTAGACACTAGTGTCTAGGGTTGGAAACTAGTACCGGGAACTCATGTTTATCCTCGACACCCTTGTCCTCTTTATGTTTGATATTATTTTGACACTTGAGGTCATTATTTTTAGTTTTCCCTTGCATCTCTCGATGTTCTAGTCAAGCATGTCAGTCATTTATAACACCTCTTTATTACGCTTCTCAACTAGGAAATTTTATTTTATTTTTTTATTTTTACTTCATGCTTCACTAATTTAAATACCCAACATTTAAATCTAGCATAAATATGAAATTGAATCCATCCTATAATAGTCAAAAACCATGTGCAGCTAAATGGGTATATTAATAACCGATCCTCCCATAGATTACTTCTTTACGAGCATGTATACAAATTATACTAGTGGTTTCTTTTTCAAGAATTGATAATCAAGTGATGTTTTCTAAGTGTATACCTAGAACTCAGTCATTTGAATCCCATCGGCATCCTACATCTTAGATCTTGGTGAAATCATGACAATGTAATCAACAACTTACACTACTTTGATCAAAGTTTCAGAGACATGTTTTCCATGCTCGGTTCCGTGATAACACATTCGTCATTAGGAACTTGTCTTTCACCTAATTCAATTATCTGGATTCTTTTCCATTTCTTAAGTTATTAAGTTCATAGTTAACAACTTAAGCATTCATTAATGTCCATTCCTATTTACTAGGTTGATTTAGTTTATTAAGATAAATAAATACATCTGTACCTATCCCAGTGATCTAAAAGTACGTGTGTACCTCATTCCATACCATTGTTCTTTGTACATACGACAAATGATACTTAATCCATGTGATTTCATGTCGTTGTTATTAAAAGACAACATTTTGTTCATATCATATAACTAATTATTGTTAGCAAATTCCAAGTTTGGAGCATGGATTAGCTTTGATTTCTTCTTCTATTAACTCTACTAATATGCCCATACCTATGCACTCAATTATATAGGAGCTTCATAAGTAACAACCCTCTTAACAACATCTTTGTCTCAATGTGCAACCTTCTCAACAATATCTGTTTGCACATGAAACCAATGTACCAGGATGGTTTCAACAACACTAATAATATTGATAATAAAACAATATCTCATTGTTTTATTATCTAACATATTAACTTACTAATTACCATATAGTAAATACTATTTACTATATGTAATATTACATTTACATTTACATTAATATTATCCATATTAATAATGATATCCTAATGTTCACACTACAACATAGAATATCTCAACACACCTCCTTAGTGGGAATATGGGGTAAGAGCTCGAGAAACATCAAACTTGTCGGAGTAGGCATCATTCTTTGGATCTTGTCATATGAACATCTTCATTGACTGATCACCTTCCAACAAAGTACTTTCCACCGAAGTATGGCAGTACCATAGGATCGTATGTAGGTGCTTTTCCTATGTAAGTGAGTCAAAAGATTGCTTCTTTCATGCCAAATATACACTCGGGAAATGTTGTTAGTCTATGTGAACACATTAAAATCAAAACATGAAAATAGTTTCACCCCTTGCTTATAAACAAACCACACAACTGAAATATAACATCACCACATCTGTCTGTGACCCCATCATTGGTGAATGACGAGAGGATGTTGATTTTCCTCCTTCCTCCATTGCCTCCTTCCTCCAACAAGAGAAGAGTCTACCATAGGTAATCATCGTCACTAGGATAGGAAAGTTCTTCATCGAGTTGAGTAGGCTTCCCAATCAATTTCTACTTCATCTAGAAGGGCTTTCGATCTATCTTGTCATCAAGAAGATCCGAGCTCTCTTTACATTCAAGTATTACATGTCCGATCTCATTACAATAAAATCATTTTATTTTTCCATGTGAAGGAACTCGCTTTGGTTTATGTTTTTCCTTATTAGATGAGGAGCTAGGTTTGTTTTTACATATAGTACTTCTTCATGTTCTTCATTACTACTTTTTTCTAACAATGTAGAAATCACTCCTTATAGACTAATAATAACTTTACTCAAAGTAAATACAATATTTGAGTAACTCTTGGGCATGCTATTAAGAAGAATAGCTTTAGCATCATCATATTTTACATGTTCTTTAATTCCAGGAAGTTAATTTAATAAGGAACGAAACTTATTGATATGATCTTCCATTTTGGAACTCTCTTCCATCTTCAATCCATACGAGATGTTGTTTTGATGACATCTTTTTGTTTTCTGTTTTAGATCCAGAAAAGCTTGTTGAGGGAATCCAAAATATCTTTTATAGATTTGGATGAATCCACATGGTGTAAATAGGATTTTGAAAATCCTAATCCAATGGTCCCCATGGCTCTCTGATCCTTCACATTCCACTTTTCCAATTCATTTCCTCTAGTGGGTGGAGTTGAATTTGGTTTCACCACATCCCATAGATCCTTCTCTATGAGATGCAACTGCATCTGTAGCTACCAGGTGTGAAAATCTTGGCCTTAAAATTTATCTATCTAGTTTAGATTAGTCCTTTCCATATTCTTCAAGTACTATTAACCAAAATACTGAAATATTCTTGTAATAAATATTTCTTTTCAATAATAGTACAACAAATACACTATCAATGATATAAGTATTTATTTGTACTATTTTTTTCACAAAACTGTTCACGCAACTTAAAACATTATTTCAGAATTCTTCTGCACCAAATCTGATATAGATGAAAACTACAAAGTTGTGTGTCTTTTCAATACCTTTCCAACAAAAAAATGATCACCTCAATCTGACATTTTATACGAAAGTTATGTCCATTTTACTAAACACTACTTGGAAGCTTTTTCCTGATGGATTTCTTAAATTGATATAAATAATGTTAAGATAAATTTGCAATATAAACATTAATCTTACATTACCAAAGACACCATGAATTTGAAGATCCTTATTCAAAAAGTATCTCCCATATTTCTCTTATTTGAAACCTTCTCTCTGAAAATCTTCACCGCTTTGTTGCAAATGTTAGCAAATTCCGGGTTTGGAGCATGGATTAGCTTTGATTTCTTCTTCTATTAACTCTACTAATATGCCCATACCTATTCACTCCATTATATAGGAGCTTCATAGTAATAACTATCTTAAAAACATCTTTTTCTCCATGTGCAACCTTCTCAACAATATCTATTTGCACATGAAACCAATGTACTGGATGGTTTCAACAACATTAATAATATTGATAATAAAACGATATCTCATTGTTTTATTATATAACATATTAACTTACTAATTACCATATAGTAAATACTATTTACTATATGTAATTTTACATTTACATTTACATTTACATTAATATTAATATTATCCATTATAATATTATATCCATATTAACAATGATATCTTAATGTTCACACTGACATAGAATATCTCCAACAATTATGGAATCCTATAGATCTATGTCTACAGATAGATCTTATGTTATCTATCAACACTAAGTACATCATTATTAATGGTCGAGTTACCACAAATATCATTTTTCATGATGATCCCTTTCACATTGATGCGATAATAGGTTTCCTTTCCTTACGAATAAACATTACACATGTGGTTAATAAGTATTCATATAACTTTAAGGTATAGTTAAACATGTTGTTATATTCATGTAAGTTGCAAATGCATATTAAAGTTATACTCTTACATTCTTTTACATCCCGGTTGTAAATTTCAATTAGCTTACTGCATTAATTTTGTAGTCCTAATTTTGTCTATTTACACTAGTAGTGTATCATGCCAAGGATAGTAATTAATAGATCTAATATCAAAATGATTAAGCAGCAATCCATAATGCACTTAATCCATTTATATTTAAATACAAGTATTCATATACCATCCATTTGGTACATTATAATTAATCACTCAACATTATATTATTGTAATCAACATAAGTTCTCAATCATTCACTTCGATAACTTGAGTAACCTTTCACATAAACTCGATTCATAACGGGACATAATTATATAATGGTTACAAGTTATTTATTTCCCTTTCAACACAATTACAAATCAGAATAGGCTAACTTAGCACCATTATATCATTAAGCGGAACAATGATATTTCAATTAATTACAATCACAGTAATCAATACATTGTAGTATTAAATCAACAAATCAAAGAAAAAATTCTTTTAACATCATCCATCATGAAGACTTAAATTACACCATCTGCAAAATGTTAGAAAAGGTCAGTTCGATTGAACTAGCATGAAAATTCCTCTTTCCCACTTAACATTTTATGTCATTTAGTATTTGAATAAATGAAATGTTATAGTAATTTAAATCATTCAAGTGACTTAATAGCACACAAGACCTATTAGCAACTTCATAAGATAATTAGCTTTGCATTCTCAAAAACAATACAATGCATTATTTTCTAAGTGCTTAAAAGATAAATTTACAAAGGTAGTACTCATAACAACTTGAAATCAAGACCATGTATCTTTAACATACAATCTCAAGGTTATTAATTGTATTGATATTATATAATTATTAACGTAAATTATATAAATAGTGTAAAGGTATATCGTAACACAATCTTATAACAAAATTGCCTTAAGGTAACTATTATTATTCCTAAGGGTAGAACAAATATAACTCTTATGGGATTCCTTAAGATTTCCCTCTTACTTAACCAGAATTAATTTGTCTCATAAAAATATACCAGATCCATATTCAAAGTAATGTTATAGTCAAGTCGAACCGAATTATGGTTCCACATCACTAAGTGAAGACCAATCAATTAAACTTGACCAACACAAAAATTGATTCCATAATAACTACGACTATATCGATGTCATTCAATTAGAATATTCTAGGTTTAAAAATCTAAGGTAACACTTATCTACCTTAATCATTACGAAGGCTACCAAAGCCCACAAGGTTTCTCAAAAAAACCAAAATTCAACCATACTTCAAAGCTAAAATCAATGAAGTTCCACATTATCTAATGAATACCACACCATACATCAAGTTACAAATAAAGCGAACAAAAGTAGAATACCCTAATATACATACGTATGGAATCCCATGGTTCTCCCATTCTCACCAATACCACAGGGAGTAACTCATTGTTAGGAAACATCGACCAAGATTTGTAAGAGTTTTATGATGGCACATGTGCACTGTTATAAAACTTGTTCCTACCAACTTGATGTCATGGATTCAATTTTCGAATACTTACTAGTTGAGCTAGTATTAGCTTTCTCGTAACCATAGAAAATATAATGAAATAGAATTATATATGTTTAGAGCCAACTAAACCATTCCATAATTTCCTTACATTCCAACTATATCACATATTTCAATCACGAAATGGTTGTACAGAATACCATTGATCGAATAAAAAAATGACTAGTTTGAGACAATCATTAAGAGTGATGAACCAACCAAAACCCACATGGGTTTTTGATATAAAAATCATTGCTAAGCCCCAAGTTTGAATCAACCTCATAGGTCAAAAATAAAATGAAACTATAAAAATTATTAGCTAATCAAAGAAACTCGTATAATACCCATTATTTCCACAAGTTACGAGTGCATACTCATTAACGATGGAGCCATAAAATAATAATATTTCAAGCATCTAGGTATGACCTAGACTTAATAAATATTCTCGCAAAATAGTATAATATAAACCCTAAAGAAGGGTTTACTGATATACCAATCATAAAAACATATCACAAACTTGTAATGTCCTTATTGAATCTTTTGAAAACGTATTAGTTCCCGATTTTAATTTCAAAATGCAACATAAAAACCCAATAGAACTCACACACCCAAAGCCCAAATTCGAATGAGAAGTTCACACTAAACATATAAACCTAGATTTAAAATAGGTGATCAAACAATGATAATCATAGAAACCCAAAATAAGGGTTATAATTATCCATCCATAAATAGCGTAACGTAACTATTTCCTCATTATAGTAAGCCATTTGAACACACATTCACATGTAGGAATATCTTCTTAGAAACCCAACTCAATCAAGAAAGAAAAAGAATAAATTTTGTAGAGATTTCAAATTTATGCAAATAATAAATAGAATAAGTCATAAAGGGGAAAGAAAGAACGATTCATGCCTGTAAGTGGGAAGGCGAAAACCCCTTTTTATTTCTTCTATTTTCTCCAATTTCCCATTGAAAGATAGATCCAAATTCTTCTTTGAACCTCTACTAAAACTGCATGTAATAACTTGAAATAACAAATAGATAACATGATGATAGGGTAATATTCATACATGCAGAGCTTCATAGCTCAATGAACCATAAAAATAATGAAACAAAAAAGCCCAACAACTCAAAGTTTCCCAAAACCACTTCTTGCATCTTCTGCGAGATATGTGGGTGAGTATTGAATGAAATTAATGCTTGAGAGGACAACATATAGTTCCCTCCAAACTCTCAGCTTAAACCATTTACAATCAAATTTAGCAAACCCAATAAACCCATAAGCGGATATCTCACAAATCAACTAGTAAAAGATAGTAATGTTTCCACTTAACTATTCCTTATTTGCATGGTTGGTGCCATTTATTATTTAGAAGTTGGTACATACTTCCTGGGGTTTTAGTCCCTTACAATCATTCACCTTAGCCTTTCCTATTAAAGGCAGATGCACCTTCCCAAACTTTATAAAGTTTGGCTTAATGGTGAACCATAATATTATCCCATCAGGGTTAGATTATTACACGACTTTATTCATATGATCAACATTAGTCTAACATGTTAAGAAAATCAAAACCATACTATTAATTCCTAATCCCGAGGTGAGTTTCTAACAAAACATAGTCTAATTTCCTTATTATATTAGGGGTTGGTGGTGCTCAATTAGTTAGCCCATGTAATGTTTAGTTTATAACATAGCCTTATTCACCTTCCTAGATTTGGTCGATAAATGATCCATCAACTTATCAAATCATTTACATAAGGTCAAAATTTATGGTGAAAAAAATCCCTCATCTTTCCATTACATCAACAATTTTATCTATGGCATAATCCCTGCATCTAACCCATTTTGTTTTCCTCTTACGAAAGATGCATAATGGTTCTCTTCAATTATTTCCTAATATACGCAATAATCACGGTCCTAACCACTACATCCTCTTTTACAACTTAAATTTCAATACATGTTCGAAAAATAATATATATTTTTCTAAGATCAACACCTAATCTATCTATTTAGAGAAATATCATGGCATGAAAACAAGAATTTTGGAGGTATATATACCTAAAGTAGATGCAATCTTGAAAGAAATGGACATTGATTCTCCTTATGGAACATAGACTCGAATTGTCAACCATATTTTTAATATTCCTTGACAAAGGTGGAAGAAATTTTATCGTAAGAGTAAATCCAATCTTGCATTTCATTCAATCACGTGGGGTGAGTATAAATACACATGGCACACCATTAACTTCCCACAAAATGTTTCCTCCATTACAAATACCTTCCATGTCATCTTGGGGATCTATACATTTTTCTTATACAAAGTAAAGGGCCATAACACAAAGTATGACTCCTATGTCAGTAGGTCACATGTCTATAAGTCCATGTAATTTATAATAGAACATGTTCTATACTAAAAATATGTTTTCTCAATAATATTGTTTTTCCTCTTTTCCTTGTGACTCGAAAAATGTTTCATCCTTGCTAAAACATCTTACACTAGATATTCTCGGATTGCGTAGAAGATGATTTAGAGGTAGCTAACCTAGAATCATGTTCCTCATTTGATATGGTTATCCTTTCATCATATTTTATGACTTTTATTCCAAATACAAGTACTAAAAAGAGGAAAATTAACTTTTCTGCTTGCATCTCGACATGAATATTCATTCATTTTGGCCGGAAAAATGTTGGCCTTTCCCCTATAAATGTGTACAAAAAGGACTCTTTCAAATGGAATTTCCAACTTTATTTCGATAGGTCAAGCTATGTTTAAATAATCCCACAAGAAAGAATTACAACCTGAAGAGTATGCTCTACATTTTATGTCTTTATTGATGGGTGGTTTGGCTCCCATCATGATTAAGATGATTTTTCTAAACCTCATAATTTTCCATAGAAGCAAAGGAACGCCATTATTATTCATGAAACAATATATTGAGCATAAAGATCCCAAAAACTATAAGAGATATCTACTAAAGACTTGAATACTTCCCTATTGATGAGAACCTAGATAGGTTGATGTGCTTCAGGATTAACCTTTGATGAACTTGCTCTTTTTTTCATGAGGTAGAAGTGAGGTTTTTGACATGATTAAGAAATTGGAGTCCCCTAATTTTTTTTACGAGAGTTATGGACAAAAAATGGCTAGATCTCCATAGTGGTATGCCTAGAAATCCCATAAGACACTTGTTTTGGCCTGATGAAGAAACCTTAACATTGTTTCCAACCCTCACCATATTTTCACATACTTGCAACACCTATGAACACAATATTTTGTGAATAATTCCTCAAAAAAAAACATCTTAGAGCACATGCCTATTGGTATATGTAATATTGTATCCTTATTTTAAATTGTGCTTTTAGAACTTCATGCCTTATAGTTAGGTTCATTTTCTTTGGTAGATATGAATGTAATCATAGAGGATCAACACGTGTATGCATTTTTGTGGCTTAAGAATACATCCAATGTTGAAACCATTAGACTATGAATACTTGGCTTCTATAAAGGTAATACTTGAAATTACTTTGACAAATACATTTTTACATGAAACCCTAGAGGCATATTATAAAAAGTAAAATATGTTAACCATACCATAAAATATGATCCATGTTTATTAAAAAAACTCAAATACTATATGTCTATCCTCTTGCAAAAATTTAAAAACAACCTAATCATGTTCAACTCCCATGAAATGTTTAGAAAAAAATGTTTGTGGAAAACATTTCAAGCTTCTAGTGTTGTTATAATGCCCCATGGAGATGCTACAAGATATTGAAGACCATGGAAAATTAAAGTACCTTCCTTCCAAAAATGGTGATAAGATAAACATCCACAACTAGGCCATGTTATCCATATATAGAGCCAATATTAAAAGTTAACATGTGCTCTCTTAGCAAATGGTTTTGCAATACGTTGAAAAATATGATTCCAAGGAAAATAATGTTGGGGTTAAACCATATAACATAACCAGAAGATAAAATAAACAAGAGAAAGATTACACGAGATTTAACATGGTTCACCCGGTGTAGGCTACATCCACCAAGAAATGACCAATATTATTATTCGAGTGCTTTACATACGAAATACAATGAAGAGCTATTGTCTTTCAACACCTCACAGGATGTTCAATGCTTTTCCCTCACTCAACTACTCTTCTTGCTTCACCAAGAAAACTTACATGCAAAACAATTGTTATTTATATTCTATCCTTCTTGCTTACCCTCATACAATGTATACATGCATATATATCTATTTTGGGTAACTTAACTTTGATTTTACAATCAATAAATCATATTTAAAATAATTGATTTATTCTAATTTTGTCAAAAACAAAAGCTGCGGCACATAGGTAACCATCGTCGATTACATTACTTGACCGCGCTTGGTCACTTCTCGACACTGGTGGCTGATGCCAATTCTGACCGACCGGCGTCGATTCTGTCAGAAACCAGTAACATGTAAAAGCAATTTTCTTGTGAAACAATTAAGCTCCATTCTCAACAAAGAAATGTTTGTAAACCTACCATCGATGCTCTCTAGGATTTTAGGTAGTGTCTCGGTCAATTAACCAATACATATTACCTTCCAAAATAATCTTATTGAAAGTTTCATTAAGCATGATATTATTGTATAAGAAACTTGCCATATGTTGATTAAGAAAATATAGAATTTATAGATGCCTAAATCTAATGCAATGTAGCAATAAATGAATAAGAAATGAAGTACATAATATACCCAAGAAAATAAACAATTAAGATTAAAACCCTAAGTGCAAATGAGGAGATAAAATGACTTAGTTGATTCATAAATAATCATGGACTATGCCGAAGTGACAAACTGATGATTAGATAAGGAAAACCGTCGCACTAAGCCTTAGAAAATTACAAGAGCATCGGGAATGTTGGGACTAGGGCACCTAAGGAGGGTTAGGGGCACTGGGGTGCAGAGACATATTGCAGGTGTGTATGTCTTCTCGGAAGCCACACTGAAACCAGATTCATAGGGTAGCAATGATATGTTCGTTGTCCTTCACTTGTTGCTTTGCATTAGTATGTTGCACCAAGTTCTGAGATGTCATTGGTAACCTACAATACACAACAGACTTACAAAACCATCAAAAGTGCATCAAATCCCAAAAATAAAATAATGAAAATGAGGGGTTGAATTGTCCTCAGTTTTCAAACAAGTGATCTTATGTGAGCATTGCACTACATTTCAGACCCAATATAGTTCTATGTGTGTGCACGGAATCATGCCCTAGGTGGCTCTTGTGTGTGTCGCACTTGATAGCGAGCAAGTAGCTAGATGTAAGAAATGTAAATATATGTGTGCATGAAAGAATGAACTTCCCCTCCTATACATGTATGTAGAAGTATCAGTCCCTTGCCCTTGTGTGTGGATGCTAGATGGATGCTTGAATGCTCTTGATAATGGCCTTTGAGATCAACCTTAGGTGGTGATAGCTAATGCTTAGTGCTTGGTCCTTTATTATTATCACATAGCTTTATATTTATATGATTCCATTTCTTGAATTTTGTAATTAACCCCAAAAAGGCCAGCTACCAAAAATATAAGATTCCAAAATGGCTAGAAAGGACCTAAAATATGTGAACAAAGTACATCCCATAAGGGATGGGGGCGCTGGAAATGGCATCCTAGCTAGGAGCAGTGTCTAGGATGAGAAATTGAAGTATGAAAAGACAGACTGGGCTAGAAGGAGTGTAAGATCAACAATAGAATCAAAAAGCAAGCAAAGATGGCCAAAGACAGGGATCAATTAGTAATTTTCTCACTTAGGATCATATGAATAGTAATATGTGATCAAGACTAGATAGATACCTAATGTGTGTGATTTAGTGTCTACATATGTTTCAAAAACAACCTCTTGTTCTCTGCAACCATAATTTTGTTTTGTTGAATGTTGGTAAGAAGATATTAAGGAGGGTTACCAAATATAAGATTAAATTTCAAGAATCATCTCTCTCCTTGATGCCTATAAAGAGTGATCAATAACAA
This sequence comes from Taxus wallichiana var. yunnanensis, assembly GCA_018340775.1. NCBI lineage: Eukaryota > Viridiplantae > Streptophyta > Pinopsida > Cupressales > Taxaceae > Taxus > Taxus wallichiana. The sequence continues at coordinate 17,260,071 of CM031233.1, forward strand.
TGAAATATTTATCACTTATCAAAGCTGTTAGTATGTTGTCTTACAACAAAGAATGTCTGAGGAATAAATGGAAGGTACATTTTATGTTGACCATTGTTCACTTATTACCATATTTATTTAGGTCCCTTCTTGTGAATCACCTTTTATTGAAAATATTTTTGGAGTGAATTTCTTCTATACAAGATGCTCCACAACACTTCTTCGACATTGGCATCACACCTAAATAGATCATTTTAAATCTAGGATTTATTGAAAACAATTACTAGACATAGCATGCCATCCTTACTCCCTTGGATGTCAATCAAATTTTAGGAAAAGATCCATCTAATGACGAAGAGACTACATTTCCACCTATCCATTTGGATGAATGAAAGCTAATATCCCAAATCCATCCCAAGAACCACATGGACCTAAATAGCCTTGATATCTTTGGGTCATTGGGATTTTGACATCCATCACAATTAGACAATAAATTATGTTTCATCTTTTTGGAAGATTGGTCCTTCTTTCAATGAGGGAAGCAAGGTCGTAAGTAATACCTCCAAGAATTGATCCTCTTCCACACCACCTTCTACTTTCTCATCATAACAACAACTTGATTTTGATATTGTTCTTCATCACTTCATGCACAAAGACAAGTTGCCTCTATTGAAATTGATAATTCAAGGTATTTTATGCACATAAAAATCATATCTCATTAGTCCTATCAGGCCAATACTCTCACCCAGGAACAATGGAAATTATTTTTCCATGTTATTGCTTACACCTATTAGTGTTGCGACATTCAACATTTCTACATCCACTATACATGCTTCTTTATACATACCCATCAAAGAAATAAAACCATTGGATGACCAAACATTGTAAATTTTTCAAGATTCCCTACAACATGTTGAGTATATTCTCATTAATGAAATGAGCTTCATTTGCCTCAAATTACCATTTACGATTGACTCTTTGCCTCCATGATGTTTTCCTCATTTTAAGGTATCCGCATTTGGTAATATATCTATCATTCTCATTAGTGACCTTGGCCAATTACCTCCTATAATAGAAATTCCTTTATATGCACGTCACTCATATGGGGCCAACCATAGGAGGAGCTTTCCCACATCCATCACATTGCAAATGGTATTTCACCAACAAGGTTCCAACCAAGCACAAGCTTTTTTTCGTAAACTCTGATAAAGAGATGCACTTCCTCACATTAAGGATTGGGAAATCCTTATGTCCCACATGATACATGCTTTTTCAAAATATCTTAATGATTTCCCTCGGCCCCCATTTGTTTGCAAAAAACCAACCTTGTGGACCGCCACAACCTTCATATGCTTAAATCATTGAACCTTCTTGTGGCCCAATCTATTGCACATGTGACCAAACATAGCAATTCGGGGGAGCCTAATGATTATCAACTCTAACATAAAAGACTTATATGCAAACATCATAAAATGATTCTTACAAAAAAATTGTAGGTTGAAATTGGACTTGTATATGGTACTGATTAGGACAATTATTGACATCATCTACAAAAACTCCACCTCAACTTTGTCATATCTCACACTATTTTTGTGGTAAAATTTGATAGGTACATTGGTCCATGTTGGGATATAAATAACTTGTTACATATTCTTGTGCATGTTATTTCAAGAGGCACTCATAGACAAATCCCTCTCAAAATGGCTTGGGCTTTGACAATCCACAAGTCATGATGTATGACTTCGTAGAAGTTGACATTTGCCATTGGAAGCACCAAAAATAAGGGCTTACATTCCTTTCTATCTCTAGGGTCCCCTTACTTCAAGAATTCTTGCATTTTGCATCCTTTCTCCTTGACCACTACTATAAAATGTATTTAAGCTCTATTGTAAATATCGAGAAAAGTTGAAGAGGCTCACCTTACTTCTCTTCCCCATTTCCCTTCCCTATAAAAAAATGCTCTCTATTTCTTCACTCCATCATACCACCTCTTTACTTTAATCCCCATTCACTCCATATTTGGTGTTCTCCTTTCTTCTTTAATCCCCATTCTTTTTATGTATCAATGATGTCTTTGATTTGTACTTCAAATACCCTATGCTTCATTATCAATATTATGTTTCACTTTGAATAATATTTAAATTATCTATATATATGTATATGTCTCACACCTTTAAGAACACACATGTATCCATTTTCTCTCTTTTAATATCCCAAATACACCCTACACACGTGATTGCACTATGCACATGTAATTCTAGTTCGTCAAGGCGTCCACCTTTTAAGACACCCTTCTTGGAAAGTGTCGATTTCGACATGACTCTTCCTAAAGAATTAACATTTCCACTTGCATTCTTGTTGTGAGAATTAACCTATCATCTCAACATCGATAAACAATAAATGCAATCTTCTCACTTTTTCAATTAAATATATTATTAAGATTGAGATTTATGTTGTTTATTGTTGACTATCTCATATCATTTCTAGATGGCTATCCTTTCTAGATGCATGGCCACGGTGGCCCTATCCCTCACGTAAGTTCGTAGGGGTAGTGAGTTGGCTTTCTTGGTGCAGCCTTTGTCCGGTGTTTCACGAAGCTAAAAAATGTTAACGGAACCCAAGTCTTTTCGGTGCCTCCTTGACCATTGCTCTTGCAATCCAAGTCATTTGGTGCCTCCCAAAGCTTGCTCAACCATACCTATTCACATTTATTGTTTTGAATATCTTTGCGCCATTTCAAAGTATCATTTCAAATATTTATTGAATGCTACCATTAATTGCTGCCTAAATTATATTCATTAAACTATTTACTCCACTTTTTGGCGCCATTGTTCTATTTTTTTATTATTTTTACATAAATGATTTATTTAAGTATTGCGAAAAAGAACAATAGTCATATTTCATTGGTTTTATGAAAGTTGAAGGAGATTTCGAAGGTTGGCTATGAGAAAAGAACATTTCTCATGATAGGGGAAAATTGGAAATAATCGTACATTGCGAATCGGGTAAGAACATTATATTTTTAAAATCAATAATAAGTTTAACTCATCTTGTTTATTAATTTATTAAGTTTTTGAACTACTTTTCTAGTCATCTATCAAATTTGAAAGAAATAACAATTTGGTTAGTTTTTGCAAGATTTATTTGAAACAAGGCTAATTGAAAACAAAGAAATTATAATTTGAATGGTAATTGATTCTTATATCTAATATTCAAGGTAAGACTTTTCTGAGAGAGTTTTTTTACAACAATACAACAACATATTACGTTGTCGCCTAATTTAAATGATGGAATACGTTATATTTAAAGGCTATGGTCATTATAGTGTATAAAATTATAATGCCACATTCTTATGTGCCTACGGGATCTATATCAAAGTAGGTTGTTTTCCCACGTAATACGTTGTTGCGTCGGCGACATGCGATTCTAAAGATTTTTGCACATCATAGTATTATGAAACTATTCAATTTTTTTCATTATATTACTTTAAAATAATTTCAAATCCTTTCCCTCCCTACTATGAGTACATCAATTTAACAACATATTACGTTGTTTCTGCGACAACGATGACACGACTCGTTCTTAGGCTCCATAAGGTACATGGTGTACTATATAAAACTATAATTAAAGATCTTAGTGCGCTACAAAGGATCTATATCTAAGAAGGTGGTTTCTCAACGTAATACTTTGTTTCTTTGCGACTGCATTTTTAAAGTTTGTTTTGCCTTTGAATAATCTATTAAAAGTTGTTTGATTAATTAAACTGGAATAATTTCCAATTCATCCTCTCACATTTAATTTCGACATGGCGACATGACAACGTATTACGTTGTCACCGGACTAAATGGTGGAAATGATATTTTTACAAGCTATATTCATTATAGTTGGTGTACCTCTTAGCTCGGTAGATCCTCCTCGAGGAGCATGTCACGTTCTCATATTCATGTTTTGTTCTTTCTCTGATCGTGCCCTCAATCTTTCTTTGTATGCATACACCTATCTTTTGAACAATCGGCATTGAAGTCGAGCTTCAAGCATATAACCAATGACAAGTACTTTGAGTAAGGTTTTAATTGCCCTCACTTGTCCACATTTACCTTTTAATTCCTAGCTAGTAGTCCATTTATCCAACCTCAACACTCCATTTCTTCTCGAGTTCTAAAAAAACACTCTCTCTTTGTCTCCATGTAATGTCTGTCTCGGCAACTCAACAACAATCTTTTATGAACCTTAAATATCCTTGAATGCATATATAAAACTTCATCTTTGTTCTCCCTTGCGAGAGGTAATCCTTTATGAGATTGTTATGCACTGATTTATCATCAAACAAGGTCTTGAATGATACCATTCAATGATCAATTCTACCCTTCACGGGTTTTCACCCACGTGTGTACAATGAAGGATCATCAAAGTATCAAATCCTATTATTAGGTTTGTCACCCATACTAAATGATGGAGCGCACTATTTTTACAAGATATAGTAATTATAGTGTATAAAAGCAAATGCACCATTCTTATGTGCCAAACGGATCTAAATCCTTTCCCTCCTACTATGAGTCTGATAATTTAACAACATATTACGTTGTTTCCCATGATAACGATGACCTGACTCATTACTAGGCTCCATAAGATACATGGTGTACTATATAAAACTATAATTTAAGATCTTAGTGCGCCTACAGGATCTATATCTAAGAAGGTGGTTTCTCAACGTAATACGTTGTTTCTTTGACGACCTGCATTTTTAAAGTTTGTTTAGCACTGAATAATCTATTAAAAGTTGTTTGATTCAATTAAACTGGAATACTTTCCAATTCATCCTCTCACAATTTAATTTCGACACGACGACAACGTATTACGTTGTCACCCGGACTAAATGGTGGAAAATGATATTTTTACAAGCTATATTCATTATAGTTGGTGTACCTCTTAGCTCAGTAGATCCTCCTCAAGGAGCATGTCACGTTCTCATATTCATGTTGTTGTTCTTCTCTACAACCGTGCCCTCAATCTTTCTTTGCATAAATGCATCCTATCTTTTGAACAATCGGCATTGAAGTCCGACTTCCAAGCATATACCAATGACAAGTACTTTGAGTAAGGTTTTCTTGCCCTCACTTTGTCCACATTTACCTTTTAATTCCTAGCTACTAGTCCATTTATCCAACCTCAACACTCCATTTCTTCTCGAGTTCTAAAAAAACACTCTCTCTTTGTCTCCATGCAAACTGTCTTAACTCAACAACACTCTTTTATGAACCTTAAATATCCTTGAATGCATATATAAAACTTCATCTTTGTTCTCCCTTGCGGAGGTAATCCTTTATGAGACTGTTATGCACCCGATTTATCATCAAACAAGGTCTTCAAATGATACCATTCAATGATCAATTATGCCCTTCACAGGTTTTGGCCCACGTGTGTACAATGAAGGATCATCAAAGTATCAAATCCTATTATTAGGTTGTCACCCATACTAAATGATGGAGTGCACTATTTTTACAAGATATAGTAATTATAGTGTATAAAACTGCAATGCACCATTCTTATGTGCCTAAAGGATCTAAATCCTTTCCCTCCTACTATGAGTACAACAATTTAACAACATATTACGTTGTTACCCACGATAACGATGACCTGACTCATTACTAGGCTCCATAAGGTACATGGTGTACTATATAAAACTATAATTTAAGATCTTAGTGTGCACTAAGGATCTATATCTAAGAAGGTGGTTTCTCAATGTAATACGTTGTTTCTTTGTGACTGCATTTTTAAAGTTTGTTTAGCACTGAATAATCTATTAAAAGTTGTTTCATTCAATTAAACTGGAATACTTTCCAATTCATCCTCTCACAATTTAATTTCGACATGACGACAACGTATTACGTTGTCACCCGGACTAAATGGTGGAAAATGATATTTTTACAAGCTATATTCATTATAGTTGGTGTACCTCTTAGCTCAGTAGATCCTCCTCAAGGAGCATGTCACGTTCTCATATTCATGTTGTTGTTCTTCTCTACAACCATGCCCTCAATCTTTCTTTGTATGCATACACCTATCTTTTCGAACAATCAGCATTGAAGTCTGACTTCCAAGCATATAGCCAATGACAAGTACTTTGAGTAAGGTTGCTGACTGCCCTCACTATCCACATTTACCTTTTAATTCCTAGCTACTAGTCCATTTATCCAACCTCAACACTCCATTTCTTCTCGAGTTCTAAAAAAACACTCTCTCTTTGTCTCCATCTGTTGTCTTCTTCAACTCAACAACACTCTTTTATGAACCTTAAATATCCTTGAATGCATATATAAAACTTCATCTTTGTTCTCCCTTGCGGAGGTAATCCTTTATGAGACTGTTATGCACCCGATTTATCATCAAACAAGGTCTTCAAATGATACCATTCAATGATCAATTCTGCCCTTCACAGGTTTTGGCCCACGTGTGTACAATGAAGGATCATCAAAGTATCAAATCCTATTATTAGGTTGTCACCCATACTAAATGATGGAGCGCACTATTTTTACAAGATATAGTAATTATAGTGTATAAAACTGCAATGCACCATTCTTATGTGCCTAAAGGATCTAAATCCTTTCCCTCCTACTATGAGTACAGCAATTTAACAACATATTACGTTGTTGCCCACAACGATAACTTGATGACTAAATTCTTAGGATCCATAAGGTACATGGTGTACTATATAAAACTATAATTTAAGATCTTAGTGTGCCTACAGGATCTATATCTAAGAAGGTGGTTTCTCAACGTAATACGTTGTTTCTTTGATGACCTGCATTTTTAAAGTTTGTTTAGCACTGAATAATCTATTAAAAGTTGTTTGATTCAATTAAATTGGAATACTTTCCAATTCATCCTCTCACAATTTAATTTCGACACGACGACAACGTATTACGTTGTCACCCGGACTAAATGGTGGAAAACGATATTTTTACAAGCTATATTCATTATAGTTGGTGTACCTCTTAGCTCAGTAGATCCTCCTCAAGGAGCATGTCACGTTCTCATATTCATGTTGTTGTTCTTCTCTACAACCGTGCCCTCAATCTTTCTTTGTATGCATACACCTATCTTTTCGAACAATCAGCATTGAAGTCTGACTTCCAAGCATATAGCCAATGACAAGTACTTTGAGTAAGGTTCTTGACTGCCCTCACTGTCCACATTTACCTTTTAATTCCTAGCTACTAGTCCATTTATCCAACCTCAACACTCCATTTCTTCTCGAGTTCTAAAAAAACACTCTCTCTTTGTCTCCATGCAAACTGTCTTAACTCAACAACACTCTTTTATGAACCTTAAATATCCTTGAATGCATATATAAAACTTCATCTTTGTTCTCCCTTGCGGAGGTAATCCTTTATGAGACTGTATTATGCCGATTTATCATCAAACAAGGTCTTGAATGATACCATTGATGATCAATTTGCCCTTCACGGGTTTTCGCCCACGTGTGTACAATGAAGGATCATCGAAGTATCAAATCCTATTATTAGGTTTCACCCATACTAAATGATGGAGCGCACTATTTTTACAAGATATAGTAATTATAGTGTATAAAACTGCAATGCACCATTCTTATGTGCCTAAAGGATCTAAATCCTTTCCCTCCTACTATGAGTACAACAATTTAACAACACATTACGTTGTTGCCACGATAACGATGAATCGACTCGTTCTTAGGCTCCATAAGGTACATGGTGTACTATATAAAACTATAATTAAAGATCTTAGTGTTACTAAAGGATCTATATCAAAGAAGGTGGTTTCTCAATGTAATATGTTGTTTCTTTGACGACCTACATTTTTAAAGTTTGTTTAGCACTGAATAATCTATTAAAAGTTGTTTGATTCAATTAAACTGGAATACTTTCCAATTCATCCTCTCACAATTTAATTTCGACACGCAACAACGTATTACGTTGTCACCGGACTAAATGGTGGAAAATGATATTTTACAAGCTATATTCATTATAGTTGGTGTACCTCTTAGCTCGGTAGATCCTCCTCGAGGAGCATGTCACGTTCTCATATTCATGTTGTTCTTCTCTCAACCGTGCCCTCAATCTTTCTTTGTATGCATACACCTATCTTTTGAACAATCGGCATTGAAGTCGACTTCCAAGCATATAAGCCAATGAAAAGTACTTTGAGTAAGGTTCTTGCTTTGCCCTCACTTGTCCACATTTACCTTTTAATTCCTAGCTAGTCCATTTAGTCCACCTCGATTTAATCTTCTAGTGATGATTTGTGATACCCTTGAGAGCTCTTTTTGGGTTAATTCTCTTAACTAACAACACTCTGATTTTAAACATTAAATAACCTTGAATAACTTATAAAAAGATACTTTATTTCTCCCTTGCGGAGATATTTGGTTCTTGAGCAAACTATTTATGTCTATTAAGTTATATTTACTTCATCAATCATAGGTTTTGCTTTCATGATGAAAAGGATAGATCATGATCTACGTGGTTTCATGCTCACATGTGTACATGATGTAGGATCATCTATTGTATGCATTGATACGTTTTTTCCTATTGAAAAATGAGTGGAAATCTATTTTTGAAAGATAAATAGTCATTGAGATATATGAGGAGAAGGATTGGTTTCTTAAACAATATTCAGGAATAATTCATTCCCTTTTTTAGTGATATGAGAGTGAAATTAATAACATATTCGTTTTATGAGATTATTGATGTTGTTTTACTTTTTTGTTGACCTAAATCTTTTTTAATAATGATCCTCAATTTCTATTAACATATTGAACATTTGTGAATATCAAAGGAAGGTCCTATCATTTTATTGATAGCATACAACTATAATATAAATATCAAATGGTTAAAAGTTTATTTTAATTGAATAATGTGTTAGCTTGATTTTTTTCCAAATTTTAATAATTTCCAGTTTATTCATCAATGTATAATCGAGAGAGACTTGCAAAGTGATGAAGCGATTGTTAGTCATTCCTATCCAATGTCCTCAAATAAGTGGACAAGTTTTTTCTGAGCTATATTTTTAGCGTGTAGTTTGGATCAAAGTTAGTAGATCCATTTATGAACCTGGAAGGGGATTTTCTTCATGGATAGAAGTTGGAAAATAGATGATTTTATTAAAGGGAATGTCTTAATTCGGACATCATTTCCAACAAGTTATTAAAATCGTTGAGTCATTCATCACCCATAAGGAAAGTACATCTTCGAATTGATAGCACCATCGGTTATATAATGTATGAAGTATTATGCAATTGATGTTTTTAAACAAAGGTCTTGAGAATTTTAAAATTCAATGTTTATCAATTATGCCCTTCAGGGTTTTTTTTGCATAGCTTCGATCTTCATGGACTTCAACATACCTCCAAATCTATAAGGTCTCACTTTGAAATTTCTTTCAATTTGTTGCCCTCCTCTAAATTTACCAAGTTGACTATAAACCTATGTTAGAAAATACTTAAAGGAAAAATCATTAACATTTCTACAAATCCTAATAAATTAGGCAACATATAATTTTTCATCATGCAAACTTCATAACTTTGTGTTTACTATTAATAAGATTTCAAGTATAGAAGCATTATGCATCCAAACCGAATCCTTAAAGCTAATCCATCAACTTCTATATCCTTTATTCTGTTTTATAATGGTTTACATCTTGGGACTCCCAAAAATACAATTGGCTGCTGTCACAAAATATACAAAACTTCTGCATACCAGTTGATTAGATATTCGGTGTTCTATTTGTTACATTTATGTAATTCATTTCATAATGTTAAGACACACCTTAAAGTCGAACAAGATTATTCCAATCTATTAACAATTACAAATTATAGTTACATCACATTAACTGAAAAGAGATGCACCTCTCATACATTGATGAAATAGTGAATGAAGCATATTTGCCAATATCAAAAGTGTGAGTGCAAACCCTTTCTTTTGTCAGTAGCTAGCATTTTTTGTTAAAGTTTCGAAGTTGCATACATTGAATTATAGATTAACATTGGACACCAACAAATCTGCCAACTTTGGAGATCACAGAATCGAAATTCAGTATGTATCAGAAAAATTAACCATGTCCATAGGAAATGTCAAAGGATCAAATCAATGTAAAAAGCTAAGTTATGTGGATATATAAGTATCGTTGTACATAAGATATCTGATACAACAAATTTTTACAAGAGCATGGACATATGCAGCTCAGATACATCTCTCTCCCTCTCCTCTTCTATCTCTCTATATATACACCATGAAACATACAAAATTGTTAAGAGACATTTCTCGGCCAAAAGCAAAGAAAATGGTATGTACCAGAGAACATATAAGTAATGTGTTTTGGGTCTTGGATGCCTAACTAAATGAATCGGTAAGACCTTCATCGATTCTTGTAAGTGTTTTATTTCAATTTTATTTTTTGAGCATTTTCCATGTTCTTTTAGACTTTCTGGGGTGCACTTGTTGCACATATTGTTGTATCAATACATCTAGTATTTGTGTTTGAGCTATATCCGAATAGAAATGTTATTTGGTCTTGTTCAAACCCCAAGTGAAGAGTACTAATATGATGAATTTGCTCATTAAAAATGTGATATTTGAATAAGTAAGACATACCAGTGAAAGATATGCTGACTCCAATCTAAAACTAAAGTGATTCCTAGCTTGCCTTGGCCCGTAAGATGAGCAAGGAAGAAACATTAGACACATCAAAGCAATGAATATGGGTCTTCCATTAGTGTTCTATAGCCATTGCCACTCTAGTGAACACTTGGAAACAAATATATGATATTGGAGAATTTTTATTGTACCATTCAAATGAACTTTAATTTTTTCATGATTATCTAAAATTTCAACATATTGCAAAGGTCATAGCAAACTCGATAACTTTAAATACTATTAATAAGATACACGTGTATAGAGAAGGTATGCATAATCCCATTCATCTAATATAGCGGGACAAAAAGTCAGCAATAATAAATAAATAGTCTCAATAGCAATAATAAATGCTATCAATAAATTTGTGGGAAAAACTCATTACATTTTACAAGTCATGTCAGAAGAAGAGCCAAAAGAGGATTTTGGCATAAAATTGGCACTACATATGGATCTTACATTATTTTCTCATTCAAGGAGAAAAACCATAACATTAAACTTGATTTTTTCTTTGACATAACTGAGTATCTTGGCAATTGTTTTACAAATAATGATACAATTGATTGTAATATCAAAACTTCAACAAATTAAATCTGAGAGCTCTTCAAATTTCTCCATTGCTTGTTAACAGCAATGGAGTTTCGTGCTTCCATCCATCCTCAAATTTTTCTTTTATTTCCTTTCATCTCATCAGGCGTAAGGTGTGTGTGAACTGATGCAGCACTCTTGATACCCTTTAATCTTTTTCCCTGATATGTTTACAAACAATGGGCATATCAGTAAATAAAACTATGCAAACGTAAATGATAAAATAAGTTTATCAAAATTATAAATAAGATATTGTGTGGTCACCTGTTGTTGGGAAGAATGGATCCTTTCTGAAAGTTGCATCTCAGTATCACCTTCACTATTATGTTGCTACAAAAATGAAGGATTATTGATGCAAATTATTTCCTACATTAACTCGAAGAAAAAAACACAAATATTTTAAATGTTTTTATATTTGACTCCTAGAAGAAATTAGCAATGTAAATCTTAAGTTTACGTAACTTACCAAATCAGATGAAGCATGACCCGTTTTATGTATAATTTGTATGGAATCAACAATATTGGATAACATTTTTACGTTTCTTACCACAAGCTTATTTGGTTGTTCCTCTTCATTCTACAAACAATCAATTCATATAAATACTATATAATACAATTAAAGAACATGATTGTTAGAAAGAAAGAAAATTATAAGTAAAATGATATTGGGGTAAGGGAAGCTCCTGTAACAGCTGCAACAGTCAAGTAAGGGAAGCCAAGTTGGTATGAAAAGTACATAGTTTCATCGTGAATAATATGTTTCCATCGTATAAAATATTATAGGGAAAATGCAAACCAGTTTTGAAAGATAAATACATAGAGGAATCTTGCATAAGAATGTAATGGAAGGAAATGTATAGGGAAGTAGGAAAAAATTTAAACATTAGACTAGAAAGGAAAATCCTACGAGTTTTATTCATTTCCTTGTGTCACCTATGCATGGTAAAATCTGAATATGAGCTCTCAAAATTCTATTGAATACTGAAATAAATAATGCATCATTGATATAGTCAATCAATTGGAAAAAAATAATGTACATCAAAACATAGTTTTACCTCAATTGCAACATTGTCATCTGAATATTCATTCATTCGCTGCAAACATGAAAAATGGATAAGTATACTTATCTTGGATATAAAATCAATCAAATGTGCTAAAAACACAATAAATCAATAAAAATACAAATTAACACACCTTTGTCTCTTTTCCATCCTCTTTACGGTTAATTGCCTTGATCAATCTTTAAACCGGATGTAATATGTCTTCTTGATTCACCAACGATGCTCTGCTCAATATGTGGAAAATGCGATGGGCGTCATCTACATATGATTCTTCTATGCATATGACAATGCAGTCCCTTTCTAAAGATCGTCCATGGCATTTTGTTCCTGGTTTAGTTGCATGAATTTTAGCAATGCCAACCTTTTTTGCATGGTCAGGCTCTAGGAACATAAAAACTTCTTCTCCTATTGTGAATTCATAGGCAGCCATGTCCTTCACCTCATTCTTTGGTTTTCCCGGTTCCACCTCAACAAATTTTGAAAAATCAGTCACCTCAATCAATGGATCGGCCATATTTTTTCCCTTATGATCCTCTTTGTTGATTTTTTCTTTATCATTCATATCATTTCCCTCACTTTCTTTTGTTCTAATGGAAATAGGTGTTATTTGCATCGGTGGTTCATGTACCCATGCACTTGAAGTGTATGCTTCAACATTATTCTCTTCCTCATCACTCTGAAGCGGTAAAACCCAATTTTTCAAGTGCAACAACATAATAATTAATTGTATATAAAAGATGTAGGTATAAATGCCAAATTAGCAATATGATTAAGATTTAAGCACTTAAAATATATAGAAAACACAAATATTTATATTTGTAATTTACAACTGTACCTTGTTTTCCATTGGATTGTTGTTTACATTATTTTTTTGTATCAGATTTTCTCCATCAACATCAGTTGAGTCCTATTCATGCATTCAAGTCATGAAAAGTGTGAGAATCACATTTACACAAGATTTCAACATGTTAATGAATGAAAAATGACACTTTATTATTCCAACAATGCTACTAATGTTTTTAATGAAAGCATGTTTCCTTACATGATCAACATTAATGGATTCTTCTTGGATAATATCTGTACAAATAAACGTTAATTTAAAATAACATAAAAAAATGTGAATAAACAAAACTAAAATAATTTTAAATTTAAATTATAATAAAAATGGTAAATACCTTATCCTTTTGTCCATTTAGTTCAGAATTTGTACAATCGGTTTTCATCAAATCCTTTTTATATTGCGGCGTTGAAAGGGTTTTTTTCCTTCTTTCCTCCCTCTTTTCCACACTATGAGACTCCTCTACAAGCTTGGAAATCAGATCTTTAGCTTGTTGGCTAAGGGATGAAAAATATTGCACCTTTTCTTCCCGACAATAGCGCTCAATTAACCTAGATTTGTACATATATTTAGAATTTTCAAGTGCCAGTCAACACTTCGCTTTGCTGACCATATTTTATCTTTTTTTTGTTTTCCTTTTATACTTCCGCATGTACGTTTACCCGAGCTTACGCCTATGTAATGGAGGAGACCATTGTGATCATGGAGGCGGTGATAGTTGATGTCTTTCAAATGCCATTTTATTCCTTGCATTTCATAGTTGCGTGCAAGGAAAGACCATGCACTTAAATGTCCCTCTTTCCAATTTCTTTTATAATTTTACACTGCTGCTGCAAATACTACAATTTACACCAATAATTAAATAGTTTATGAGTAACAATTGATGTGTAGGAAATCCTATAAATCTTTAGTTGAAATTATTATGCAAATGTAAAAATATATGGACACTAAAAGAGAACACAAAATTGGAAAATCCTAATAAATCTAAGACATACTAACATAAGTTGAATACTTGAATAAAAGTGTTTTATTCATGCAAAACAAAAATTATAAATAACACTACTTTCTTGATCTTTGATGTTTGCACTCATTGGATGCTTTATGGCTCGGACTAGGCACCCAATCTTCATCTTCATCATCCTCCTCTACCTCATAATCTTCGTCATTTTGATCACTATTGTCATCTATGTTTAGTTAAAGTGTCATGAATTCTTCTTCAAAATCTGAATTCTCTTTTGTTTGATCAACAAATGCTTTTTCTTCTTCAATTTTTTCATCATTAATCTATGTTTATGTTACAAAAACAAACACTATGTTGTCGAAATAAGCATTTCATAACACATAATCCACTACAAAAATTATATTTCAATAAAAACAAACGAGTCACATTTCCTTACCCGTTTGAAAAAGGCCATTCAACACGTGTGTTGTCATCCTTTTTTGTGGTTGATTTTTCCCACAACCGTTATTTTCTTTCATTTGATTTGATTTCTTTGTGGTTAAAAAATTAAAATTTAAAATTAATACATAATATATGGTCATGCATAATCAAAATAAACAATATTGATGAAAAAACATTGTTAAAAGTTTCATCAATACCTTTAAACACAAATGAAGATGTTGCTTTTGATGATTGCTTATTTGCCGACAATAAGATTAGAAAGAATTTCATTTGATATCCAAAAATATAGAAAGGAACTTCAAATCATCTTACCACGATAATAAGATTATATGGAAAAAATAGAACCACGAAGTATATTGATATAATATCTAAGATATAATATCTGATATAATATGTGTACTGTGGAAATCTAAAGAATTGAAGATTATATCTACCAAGCAAACATGATGGAAACAGGTCCGTAGCTTTCAGAAAAGTGATGAGAAATATAAGATGAAGACAATTTATTTATGGATTATATCAGCTCAGAAATGCCATTTTTAGATATCGTTCAAAAAATCAAAAGATAGAGACATTCTCATAAATCAACAGATATAGATAGAGATATTGTCAACTCTCCATTGATAACTACTTTGACAAGGACTTCGAAGAGACTTTGGCCACACTCAACAGATATACTTCCAACCTACCCATACTTTTAACAAGAAAAGAGCTTATTCTGTCAACTTTATTTGCATTCTACTCGAGGTCTTGGTCTTCTCACTTTCTTGAACAGAGCCACAAGACATTCAACTTAACTCGGTGTTGGAATATTCACGTCAAATTATGTATTTAATAGTTTTGTTCTTATAAAAAAACCCACCATTTGATTATAGATTATTTAAATGTACAGTTTGAGTTGAGTCTGCCGTTGGGCTTTTCTTTTCCCATCCTTAGCAATATATGAATAGTTTAAAAAACATGAGATGTAAAGCACATATGGCTTATGGTCAAAAGCTTTCCAGCTCCATTAGAATTATCAAGAAGTATTTAAAATCAGAATTATAAGGTCTCAAATCTAGCTGTGGATTCAGCAAAACTTTAAGGCTTAGGTCCCCATTTCATCTTGACATCTAGCTGTTTAGATTGCTGACAAATTTTGAAGACAATTTATTTGATAGGATACTGTGTCAAATTGCATATATTAAAAGCCATGCTTCATATCAGTCCCATGATGTTCCAAAATAAGCTTTAATATTTTTTTAGCGAATGAAAGTAAGAAATTTGTATTGTATAACCTTCATTAAAATATAGCTTATTGGGGCTATATGTAATTGTTGAGTTACAAATATACATGCACATTTTTTATGCTATTCAACTCATCCACATTAAAAAATGGGTACAGACTACTTTCTGTCAGATTAAAAATGACACAAAAGCTGTCAACTGAAGATATAGGTTTTATTATAATGAAGTGTCAAACTTTTTGAGTATAAATATAGTATTCTCCACTTTTTCCTAATTTGCCAATATGGCCTCATGAACTGAGAAACATTAAAAATATGAGAAAGTATAGAATAGCCAGTGCCATAGTATCCTCTAATCTATCATAACTATGAGTCAATAACAATAAGCAGTTAAGGGTTGTCAAAACCGAAAAAAATTGGAATTCCTATAGGCCTTTTATGTAGACCAATTGGTCCATAATATTTGCTGTCAGCTTTTCTCTCGGTAGTGTTCAGAGGTTACTCATTTAGTCCATCATTCTAAAGTTTTGGAAAAATAATGAACAATGAAAAACAAAGAATTGCATGTTATGGGTGTTGATGTTAGTGCAATTATGTTTCTGTCTTATGCACGTGTGCCTCATGGAATATTGATCTCTGTGGTCAGAAGTTTATATCAGAAAATTGCAAGGTTTCTGTCACTGTGAATGAGGACAAGTGGGCTAGAATAGCTGGCTTTTGTACAAGCGTGTATTGTTTTTGTTTGTTCCTGGGATTCCAAGTTTAGTGTGTCCAGCTCCAACACTGGATTTGCATATGACATTTTCATGGGGATTGACATCTTAGATTCCTTGTGCTGCTTTATTGTAGGCCTAACTCTTGGTTTTGGAACTCAGATATGGAAAGGTATTCAAATCCCACCTTCTTGGGAGCCCCACAATTGTATCAACTGATCCAGAAGTGAGCAAGGTGGTTTTGCAAAATGATGGTAGAATATTTGTTCCTTCTTATCCAAAGTCACTTAATGAACTCATGGGGAAGTCTTTGATTGCCAAAAAGGTTGCATGGTCTCATAGGTAGTTTTCTCAAATCTCCAGAGTTAAAAGAACAGATAACCGTGGACATTGAGAAGTATGTGCTAGATTCTGTGAAAAATTGGAAGGATGGTCAACTAGTTTACATCCAAGATGAAACAAAAAAGGTAAGCAATCAATATGCATACACAGATACATGTGTATGTGGGTGGTATATTTTCATAGTATCATAATTATTACGGTAATATTTTTTGTTTTAACCGCATACATTGTTTATTGAACAGATAGCTTTTCAGGTGCTGTTGAAGGCCCTGATGAGTCTTAACCCCAGTGACGAGTTAGAATGCTTAAAACGAGAATTCAGAAAGTTTATTTCGGGTTTAGTCTCAATTCCTGTCAAATTCCCTGGAACAAGGCTTTACAAGTCCTTGCAGGTAGGATTTTATATCTTCAAACTCAATTCCACGTTGATCACTACCAATTACACCAATCTAAGATATGGGCATTGGGAGATTTTAATAATACCAATTATGATTATGAAAGCATGTTTCAGGAAAAAGCAAACATGGTGAAGATGGTGCACAGAATCATACAAGACAGAGGAACAAAGTATGATAGCAACAAAACTCGAGAGAAGGATGTCCTGGATGTATTATTACATGAAACAAACAGTATAACGGGGAAGTTCACTATAGACCTCATCTCAGATAACATGATTTCCAGGAGAAGACTCTGTACCAATGCTTATGACACTAGCTGCTCAATACCTTACCGGTTGCCCACTTGCACTACAACAATTACAGGTACCAATGAATTCCCCTCTCCTTTGAGAAGAACTTATTAACTGCAATATAGTTAGTTCTGACACTAAAGCATTTATGTATTCAATGATCTCAGGAAGAAAACATGAAGCTCAAGAAGTCCAAGGAAGAGAAGAAAGAGCTAGTAACTTGGAGTGATTACATGTCATTACCATTTACTCAGGATGTGAGTATGATTTGATTAACATTATCTAATATTTATGTAATTTGGTTAAGATACAATTTTCCTTAGAGGCTTAAGTTTCCTACACATTGATCAGATGATAACAGAGACCTTGCGTTTGGGGAACAGGGTTCCATTATGTTAAGTCCCTGTTGTTAAAAGATGTGAAGAGAGAAATAATGAAGAGGAATCGCAATTCACACATTATAAGTTCTGGGTCCGTCATTTTATTATGCAAGAGATAGTCACAAAATGGTTGAAGCGGCTATAACCGTCTATTAGTTAATACATAACTAATAATGACTTAATATTAAACTATAAGCCTTATATTCCTACACCCCCTCTTAAGGTTTACACTACAAAAAGTGAGCAAAAACATAGTGATAGAAGATTAAAACTAAATAGAGTCCATTAGTTAATACATAACTAATAGTGACTTAATAATAAACTATAAGCCTTATATTCCTACACCCCCTCTTAAGGTTTACACTACAGAAAGTGAGCAAAAACATAGTGATAGAAGATTAAAACTAAATAGAGTCCATTAGTTAATACATAACTAATAGAGACTTAATAATAAACTATAAGCCTTATATTCCTACACCCACTTTTAAGGTTTACACTACAAAAAGTAAGCAAAAACATATTGACAAAAGATTAGAACTAAATAGAGTCCCACATTCTTCAAAAGTTTCCTCTCTAAAACATAGTGCTTTGACTAGGTACAACTCTGTTCATGAGTCGAATTCCGTGTTTGAGGTTTTTAGCCATAAATTACAGTTTCAATTTTAGACAGCCCGTTTACAGGCTATACAATTTTTTTTATTTTTTGGGTATTGTAATCTTCAATTTGTTTAGATCTTCATTAGCAAACTGTTAAAAAATTGGAGCTTTGAAACAGGGTGTGGACATATGCCAAAGTACTGTGCAGAAGGGAACAGTTGAAGTGCCCTGGTAGGTATTTATGCAAAATTTTGAAGCATGTAAATTATTCGACAAAATTCCTGAGATATATTTTGTCTCCTAGATTGCAGGATATGCAACTTAGTAACTTTTGGGCTATTTCAATTGGCATGTTCAAATCTAGACTCCATAAATCTTTCCAGCATCCTGCTAGCCTCTGTCAAAACAAGGGCTTCAAGAGCATGCCATGAGCAACGATCAAAGTATGATGGAACATTGTTCATATTTTAAGGGTATTGATGAAGGATAGAGGAATTTAATAGATGGTGGGATTTAGTTGGATTAAAGGATATAAAATGGTGAATGGTTTTTTTGTGTAAGAGATGAATCACACCCACAGGTATAGGAGATTAATGCAAAGTTGCAGAGATTTACAACGGGGTATGGGCATCCACCAAAGCATAATGGAAGTGGTATTTCATAATTTCTAGTGTCTCAGTAAATGCAACCAACATGTGTCCAATCTCTTCAGTTCACTTTTCATATCATACTCCCATCCTCTGCCAAAATATGAGCTTTGAAACAGGGTATGCACATCTACCAAAGCATTGCACAGAAGAAAATTTTGTCAGATATTTTAGTTTCAAATACCCTGGTAGATATGTATGCATAATGTGGAAGCATGTGAATTATTTAACAAAATTCCTGAAACACGTGTTTCTTTTGATGGTGAAATTTTTTTGCAAAGTGTCAAAAAAATTGGAAGACCACTGTTTTTATTTTCCGGAGGCATCCCTTACAGGAGCTTCCCTTACACTCAACCAAAAGCCTTCTTCCACAATGAGTTAGGGAAGCTACTGTTTTTATTTTACTGAGTCGTGAAAATCAACCAAATGCACAGAGTGTAGATTAACCTAAAAAAATCCAACTTATGGAAGGGATTATTGGACGCTGACGACTGATTTTATTCTGAGAAATAAAATCATGGATTTGCATCCATGGTGATGTCAAGGAATAACATCATTTCAAACAAAGACATTGTTCTTGCTGAGAGCATTGGTGATGTATTCTGTAAAGCCCTGTTTTATGACTCCATGGAGGTATCGTAAAGTTTCAAACTCTGCACAGAAACTACAAATCACCCCAAATTATTGGAAAAAAGCCTCAGAATGACAAAAAAGAGCAGGACGCATTTAGATAGACGTTTTAGAGAAGGAGCTGCTAGAAAAGCACGACTAACGAGCTGCAAATATTTTTGGACACTTCAACGCATTGGGTATAAGGTTATGTATTGTTCATGCAATCAAAGACAAGTGACATTGTAGCAGTGATGACAACCGCAAGGAATCTATGCTTGGTCGGCGCACTTCAGTGGAATATGCAAATTGAACTGAGCTTTAATTGAATATATAAATGCTTGCCCACATACCGTTAATATCATAGAGTTGTTATATTTAGGTTTATTTTATACAGTACTTACGGTTGCAAAAAGTGTAGTTAGTTAGTTCAAGTGTCATGGCAAGTTCTTCAATGGTGAAGATGGGTTCATGTTTGAAGGCTGATGACGTGCAAGAGCTTGTAAAATCGAAGCCCGGGGCTGAACCAGAGAGATACATTCGACCCAAACAAGAGAGGATTGGATGCTCAGCATTAAATGCTCCAGCTAGCCTTCAAATACCTGTCATTGACATGGGGAGGATTGTATCAGGATGTCATTCTACGAGGCAACATGAGATGGCCAGACTTTCCAAGGCCTGTCAAGAGTGGGGTTTTTTCCAGGTTAGTTGGGCTAAATATATCTATTTTTTACCACTCGCTAACATTTAAGAGTTAGATGTTTCCAAATGTTCAGTAATAATCTTTACAAACATGTTTGTTACTTAAATGGCCACAATAATTTTAGCAGTGTGTTTATTTTACTTTCTCAGGTTTTGAATCATGGAACTGGGCACTTGCAACTATTGGAGCGAATAAAGAAAGTGGTGATGGAGTTCTTCAAACTGCCATTGGAAGAGAAAGAGAAGTACGCAATGATGTCGGGCACAATCCAGGGATATGGTCACGGTTTCATCTTCTCAGATGACCAGAAGCTAGACTGGTGCGACATGATGGCACTGGCTACCATGCCAAAATCTATTCGTAAACAAAACCTTTGGCCGGATAGACCCTTACTTTTCAGGTTATACGTTTTTATTAATATACCCTGCAATACTACAATGGTAATGCTAACTTATGTCAACTATCTATGCTGAGATGTTTTTTGCTTGAGTTTTGCAGGGATACATTGGAAGCTTATTCAATTGAGGTATTTAGACTCTGCCAACATTTGGAAGCTTATTTTACTTTCTATAGCTACTAGTCCTAGCTATAGAAAATGTGCAGGCACAACGGATGAACTTGTATCCACCCTGATCTAGGCCTGATCTCGTTCTAGGTTTAAGTGCACACTCTGATGGAAGTGCTCTTACTGTGTTACTGCAAGATGACGAATCGGTAGGCTTACAAATTCTTAACAAGAACCTGTGGATTTCTGTAGAGCCGATTCCAGGCGCTCTGGTTATCAATATAGGAGACACGCTAGAGGTACATATACCCAATTTAGAATGTATAAAAATAGTTATAAATCATTTAAAAATTATGTTTCAATGGACATTATAAATATTATATTTGTATAAAACTAGTTATTCGTATAAAAATAACTAATAAATTATTGAAGGGTGTATGATTTTTAATGCGCCATGCGTTGTTTCAGAGACGAAATTAATACTCTCAGTAAAGAATGCTTAACTTTATTGAAGATAATTCCGGGGAATATTACTTGCTCCCCATGAGCTTTCAACATTGCATTCTCCTGTCTTTTAAATTGGTGTTGTCTCCTTAAAGGTGAAGTTAAATAAGATGTTTCTTCATTAATTGCATATCTGTAACGTTGTTTTGAAATTGATACACTATTGATTGAGATTGTGTAAAGGGTGATAAATATAAGGTTGATTGAGATTGTATTAGGGGTGGCACCACAATTAATATTGTTGACATCCTTTGGCTCATCTTCATCGACATATCCATCTTTTTCATTCCCTTAAATAACAAGCAGAATCGGCTTATTGTATTCACACACAAAAAAAAATGTTTTGAATTTCACAAACCATTGGTTTCAAAATCTCAATCGTGATTAGCTATTCCAATTCTTTAAATGTTAGAAGGTAAAGTGTCGCCTTTTAATTACACGGTGTAACGGTTTGAGCTACACGTGCCTTGCACAGCATTCCACCTGTTGTGTCTTAATAAAGATGCGTTTCTATGGGATGGAAAAGCCATAATCCACAAGGACAATGGAAGAAGAATCTGGTTGTGTTTCATTGCAAGATGATGTGATACAGATAGTTTTGGCCTTCCTTTCAGTTTCAGATTTACCCAAAGCAGCCCTGGTTTGCAAGCAATGGCGGTCTTTCATCGCTTCCAGTCCAATTCTAAGAACAGTCTCGTCTTCTCTTCAAAAACGCAAGCCATGGCTGTTGTCAACATTGCATTCTCCTGTCTTTTAAATTGGTGTTGTCTCCTTAAAGGTGAAGTTAAATAAGTTGAAAACTTTTCATTTGGGTATTTTGTATTTGTATTGTAACGCTGCCATACATTGTTCTAGCACGCCTTAACAAGATTGGTTTATAAAAATAGCTATAAACCAATACTAAATTTAACATTGTACAAAATAGCATGTAAAAGAGAAGCACAGAATAGCATGTAACATAAACATAGATTAAAGATATTTTTTCAGAAACAAATCGATGTAACATAATCATAGATTGTAGAAACCCACCTCTGAAATCCGTTCTTTGGAGCAAACAGGGGAAGTTGCATAAGCCTTTCACAAATTCCAGCTAATAATACTGACTGCTGCTCGCTGCGCTTTGCACCTTCCTCTTTCTTTGTCCATAAAACAATGGATGATATAACAAGATTTTGAAATTATTTCTATATCGTTGTCTGGATCGAGAAGATTTCACAATGGTGCAAGGAGAGGGATTAAATGCTCGAGGGGAGGAATCGGGCTGAAAATGAAAAGGTTGGAGAGTGCGTATAAGGCGACGCTGGGGAAGCACCTGCAAGGAGAGGGATCAAAGTTGTGCAGCAGAGAACAGCTCAAACCAGGGGCATGGAAACCGCATGGAACAGGGGGCTATGGCGGGTAATATCTTTTCATGAAGGCGGAGCTATGATTTTTGAAACTGGAACCGTGTGACAGCTGCAGGTGATTTGACAGGAGTCGCTGAAATGATGGCCGACAAAGGCTGGCAAAACCGGCAATATTTATTAGCTTGTCAGGACAGGAATGGAGACGGAGTTAACAGAAATGAAAACAGAGCGTGGGTCAAACGCCACGAACGCCACGTAGACTGCTGTGCCACCTCACTACCCCCTGCGAACTTGCGTGAGGGATAGGGTCCGTGCATGGCGACAAGGTAGTTGAAACAAACGTCTAAATTTCCATCTCTCCTCCCCCAAATCGACCCGACATACATTAGTAACTATTTCAAACTACGCCTGTAGTGCTGTATTTTTTATACAGATGTTGACACGGATACTTCAACGTGGTGAACAACGATTACACGCACTGGGAAATGTACGCGATTGGTGGAAGCACCAAGCCCACCATTAACAACGAAGGCAATCGATACCTGGCACCCGCCGATTCCAATGCCAAGGAGGTGCAAATTTTCTTCTACCAAATTTTCTTGGTCAAATTCTGGTAATCCTGTGATTCTTTGACATTGTCATAAAAATGTTAATTTATTGTTATGTAAGCAACAAAACGACTGGATGCAGACGATAGTGAGTGGATGGAGAGCTAGGCTGCCGATAGCTACATGTTGGCCTCCAGCGTCGGGGCGAAGCCTTCTTTTCTCATCTGAATCCTAACTGGAAACGCCAGAGTTCTTCAGGACTGGTAAAAAAGCACATTGTGAGTATTTTGAAAAGTGGTAATAATGCATTGAATAGTGTGGCATCATGTGCAGGGTTGAAAATAGCAGCGGAGGGAATACCGGAATAATAGAAGGTAATACTAGCAATAACGTGGGAGGGGTTGAATATATATGTATAATATGGTGTGGTTTTAAATTGAAAGTGAATTTTATTTGTATTGCATTACAAGTGGGTTTCAGATCCGTATTTGTGGAACTTATTGTTTATATATGTGTGTTGGAAACAAGATCTGTAAACACTACTGTGTGTATGATGTAGGTGAACAATACAGGTGGCATATTGACTGTCTCATTTCTCTGCCCACGTCTAATATGCCTCCCTCAACAGAACAAGTGGCAACATGTAATCTGCCCTCCCCTTATGGACTCCTGAGTTGGTATGCATTTACTGGTAGCCGTTGTAACAATTCCCATAATAAGTTATGTTTAAAAATCTATCTCCGACTATAAATAACCTATCCCATATTCATTCTAACCTGCATCACCTCCAGTCATCTGGGTCATTCAACAGCTACATCATCTTGCTCTGTGTTAGTCACCACAGCTCAACTATTTCCACGGTATGCATCAAACCTGTTATGTTGATTTGCTTTTAGAACTTTCTTATCCTTCTTGTCATATGCTCTAGCCTTTCAGTTGTTCTGCATGCTTTGCGTCTCCACTTTTAATCATTGTTTAACTCCTAAATTAGTATTGAACTCGATGAAACTTTCTTATGCTTTTGTACTTGCACTTTGAAGATTTCATGGCTTTACATGTACTTCGGTGCATCTAATAGTTAGAGCTCAAGCTTTCAGCAGAGATGGCTTTACTTGTACTTCGGTGCATCTAATAGCTAGAGTTCAAGCTTTCAGCAAAAATGACTCAAGTCTTAATCACTAGCGCAACTATTTGTAGTTTAATGTTTTATTAGTTTTTAGAATCACTAGCAAGCGCTCTGTTTTCCAGGGCCTCAAATGCAGTAAGATGCACCACTAAATTTTAAAAGGCTATCACATCTAATAGAGGCATTTTGTTGGCTGAGTATTAAATTTTGTCGGTGTAAAGCTTAATTAATCAACATGTAACATGTAATTTGTGTTATTAAAAACTTATCTCTCACACATTGTGTTTCACAAATACAGATTCGAAACCCACTTGTAATACAATACAAATAAAAGTCACTTTAAGTTTAAAACCAAACCATATTATACACACACATTCAACCCCTCTCCAACATAGTTTACAACTCATATGCAATTGCTAGTTTATAACACATCTACACTAAAGTGTCAATCCCATATTGAAATCCATCCCCATCACATATTATTTCTATGCCACGATTTCGATAGTTTGAAAAACTTGCGTTGGAAAAGACGAATTTGTCTATTTTACGGCTTAAATGTTAGAAAAGTTTGATTAATTTATTTTACGGAGAATTTATATTGAATTGCCGGCATTGGCAAAGGCAATTTGAAAAAATTAATTTTATAAAGTATGAATTGCGAGAAAAAAATTGTTGAAAGTTATTGAGACATTGAAAGGACAAAATAATTTATTATACAAACAATGGATGGTGACGAGGGGAAAAAACAACGGAAGATTTGTTTCCATGAGAGGATTAATCTATTATTCTTAGAACAAGGTTATCCCTTTGGCAATGACTTTTATCGCTTTCTACTAAGGATTTCGTTAAACGAATGTAATTAATTTCTGCCAGATGTATTCTATTTCTTTATTATATTTGTATATATAATTAATTTCTGTTAGATGTATTCTCTTTCCTTATTATATATATAATCTTTCCATTACCCTTCTCATTGGAGACTACAGACTATTCTTTCATGTGTGATGTTTACCTTAAATAAATAAAGAATAGTGAAAGAATAGTCTGGTGGTTTCAAATGAGAAGAATAATAGTAATAGTATATATATAAATATAATTATTTTTGTTAGGTGTATTTTATTTATTTATTTATGATATATTATTTTTGAAAGAATAATTGGTGGTAGTTAATGAGAAAATATATATTGTAATAGTTTATTAATATTTTAATTTATAATTGTTTTTAGTAGCTTAAATTTTATATTAGGTATATGGTGAAAATTATAAAAATGACTACTTACAACCCATTAAATTATAGTATTTTAATTATGTTGTTTATGATAAAGAGAAACATCACGTGCTAAAAAATATCGAAGGATCCGTGAGGATCTCTAGATAACAATGCAAGCACCATGTAGTTGTAGAAATCAAGATAACCAACAATAAATGCAATATGGTGATAACTCACAAGAATTGAGAATAGTGCTTAACAAACAACTCAAAGTGTAGCAAAGCATAGATTTCCCATTACAATAGCTTAAGTGATGGCAAGTACAAATATGAGTGTTGTGTAACTCCTCCATGAGAATAATCCCAGAATAGGAAGGGGAGTTACATTCTCAAAATATGAATGTAACTCCTATGACAAGACTATGACACACTATGACATGTAAGACATGTCATAGTAACTCTATGACACCAAGTACACCTAAGCAAGATGAGTCACCAAGGGTGAGGATTTATTCCAAGTAAATAAATATGAGGAAAATAATATCCTACACCAACAACCCTTAAGCATAGCTTGGGTAGCAGAAAAGAAGGTGATCCGACAACAATGCCTCGATGAAGTTGTTAGGAATTAGAGAATAAATATGCAGAAACAATTCCTTAGATCACAACAGTAGGAAACTATTTAGCAGATCTGTACTTACATAAATATAACAACATATATAAACAATGCACAAATTTTTTTTTAAAAGAAAAAGCAAGACAAGATTTAACGTGGTTCACCCAATGTGGGCTATGTCCACCAAGAACTTGCTCAGATTTTATTATCACAGTCTTCTCTCAGTTACAATTACACAACAATCACTCATGAACTCACAACAAAATTCCCAAAGATGTTAAACCACATCTAAGACTCCTAGATATTTTTGATCTCTCTAGATCTTCTAAGACTCCAGATCTCTTTGATCACTTTGGATACATTAGGATGCTCTTAATACCTCTATTTATAAGATTAAAATCCTTCTAGGAAGTTCTATAACCAACCCTAGAAAAATTTGTTTGAAAAAATCGTGACTTGAGAAAGTCATGATCTTTCAACTTTTCATGGATGAAAAATCCGTCCATTGTGACAACAACGGATTAACTACCATTTAATCAACAAATACGCAACAATGTCACAACAAAAAAATAACAAACAATTGCGGAATGCTCCTGAAGTCTCCAACTTAACCGTTCGAAATCTAACGCTTGATGTTGATTCAGATTAATAAAAATAGGCTCCACACCCTAACAATCTCCCACTTGGAGACTATTCCCACCGAGAAAAGTTTTAACCCTTTGTTATCATGCATGAAGGCCAACCAAATTTGAACACAACTTCAACTTCTCCTTGGATGCGCTTGGTCATCATATCCACGGGATTCTAACTAGTATGAATATTTTCCACCTTCAACTTATCTTCCGCTAATGATATCTCGGTTGAATGTGCTTCGCATATAGTAGAAAGCGAGCTCTTCGTTAAATGAATAATGCTTTGACCATCATCATGTAGTCTTCCAACTTCTTTCTTATGCCCTAACTCATCAAGAAATTGTTGTATCCAAATCATTTCCTTGGTTTCCTCTATGGTTGAAAAAGCCACAACATTTTGAATCAGTGAAATCCAACTCACAACTATATCACCAACCGTAAATACATAATTTGTCGTGCTCCTCTTGTTGTCTAAATCTCCTTCCAAGTCTCGAATATACATAGCCATACGCAATGTAGTGTCTCGATCTCTGAAACACAATGTTACTCCCATAGTCCCTCTCAAATGTTGAAGGATTCACTTTACTACATGTTAGTGCTCTCTACTCGGATCACTCATAAACATGCTCATTGCTCCCACTACATGAGAAATATCGGGCCTAGTGCATACCATATCATACATCAAGTCGCCAGTTTGGCCGATGAGTACAATACCACTGGACATCTAGATTCTGTCTTGGCACTCTTCTCCGTTGATAATTTAAAGTGACCTATCAAAGGAGTACCAACCGGTTTAGCATCCTGCATACTAAACCTCTCCAAGACCTTCTTTATGTACTCATCTTGAGATAATACCACCTTCCTCTCCTTCATGTTCCCGAAAGAGGGATTCGCGAGAACCGATGTCGAAAAGTGACGCACCACAAAAAGTTGCACTCCGATGGTAACGTCAAGCCAACGCATGATACACAAGATTCGAAACAATGGAAAGAAGATTGCAAGTAAGAAGAATGGGTGCTCATACTCATAGATCGAAAAATAGGAAGTACAAATAGGGTGTCTTTGTGTAACCCCATGCCTAAACATGGAAAGAACTCAATGAGCGCCACTAACGCATATGACGTTGGATCGATGCATATGACGCCATTTAGAAGAGGAGTTACTGATTCCAAATAAGGAATGTAACTCTATGACGATCGATGTATAAATGGTAATGTTAGATTCTATGTGAGAATCGACACTTGTCATTTAACTTCCTAAGACCTATGACTCTCGCGCAGGCGAGATGACTCACCTAGGTGATGTGGACGATGACCTGGATAGTCACACACACCAACAGTTCCAAGTTATTCTCATACCAAGGATTTGCTTTGCTGCCCCAAATCCTTCATAAGAAAGGAGTCACCTAGCTACTTCTTGATTACTTTTATTTCTTGCATTTTCTTCCTTAAAACAAGCATATCATCCACATACAAGCACAAAATAATATAACTACCATCAAGAAACTTTTTGATGTACATGCAATGGTTTGAGTGACACTGGAGAAACCGCTCTCTGCATAAAATTGTCAAACTTCTTTGTACCACTTTCATGGAGGTTGTTTGAGTGCCATACAAGCTCTTCTTTAATTTTCAAACTAACCTCTCCTAACCCCGTGACTATTGTATATACAATTCCTCTTCTAACTCACCATGAAGGAATATAAATTAATAAAATATCCTCGAGCTTCTTCAATCCAAACATAAAATGAGATGCTTTGGTCCTTGATAAAATACACAAGATTACGAATGTAAAACACAAAGGTTAACACCACATTCACTCCACAACCTTTTATGGCCACCAATAGGGTACTTTGTCTCGAGGTTAGTTCTAAGAACACATACACAAGATTGGGTCCTAGGCGATACCCGCAGACTTAGTCTCCACCCTCTCATATGGGTAATAACATGGAAAACTAACAACTTAGACCCTCTTTCCTAACCACTCAAGGAAGAAAGCTCTAAACAACTTCTAATTAACTCTTCCGACCCAAAACACAACCACTATTGTCCAACTACAAGAATCACACCATGCAACTCATCATTCCAACAACTCCAATAAGGAGCGGTATCAACAAAGGGATTAATGCATCATACAATTAAATCAAGTTTCGGGACTTGTAAAACAACACATTTTCAAAATGGGAACCAAGTTTCCATTATACTAGAAGTTCACAAAATCAATTTAATCGACATTCTTAGGTACCTCGGGTTTAGACAAAATGTCACTAAGTAAGCACAACAACTCAAACAACTTATTATTATTATTATTATTATTATTATTATATCATTCTAATTTATTAGTTCAAATGAAGAGAGTAACGTAATATCTCATCATACTTATTTCTTCTTCAATTTTCAAACAAGTTTGTTTTCTTAGATTCAAAAGTGTGCTAGGTTTTTAGTTCATGTCTCACATTTTCTAGTGTGCCTAATGGTCCAAGATTTTGAACCACTACTCACGATACCAAGTGTGATGCCCGGTTAAAACAACCCACTTGAGACCCATGAACAACCTAGGTTTAGCTAGAAAATTATGGAATAATTTTTTTGATTAGGAGTTAACAACCAAAGTCTTAAAGACAATTAAATTCAACTGATAATTTTTCCCATTATAATAATTACTAATTTCTCATTATAGAGCAACAAGTGCAATAGGTCCACCCTAGCTCAAATCTCTCTAGGGATTAATTTAATTACTGATTACATTGACATCTTAGCTAAACATTCCCTGATTAAAATTTTAGGGTTAAGGGACCCAAGACAATTAAATACCCAAGGTATTTAATTTCCACCAGATCAAAGACAAGAGCAGGATTAAATTACAGTGAGGGAAAGAACACATAAATAAAGTCAACAGAGTAAGGTCTCACTTACCCACTCCCAACACTTGATTGAGAGTGTCTACCCCCAGTTATTAGGTAGTAGCTACCACTAATAGATTTCGAAATAACTCAAATCCACAAGAACAAACTTCTCTTTTATTAACAATTCTCAAAGGTCACAAGGTTCAAAACTTAGGGTGGAAGTTTTAGTTAGGTTCAAGAAGCAATTTACCCCCATACCCAACTCTTTAACAAGCTCAGCATTTTAAACTATATTTTTCCCTTCTTAGTGCTTCCAAAATTTCCCTAAACCATTTCTAATGGATAGGAAATTTTCTCACCTTTTTGGTGATATAAATAAGTCCTCCTAACTCCTTACAGAACTCAAGATATGAGTGGGCAGAGTTCTTGGGTCAAATTTTCCCCAAGGGGACACGTGTCCAGAGGAGGGGAAAGCACCTCAATAGGTTGGCAGGTCACAGGTAGCTTGGGGAATTTCTCCCATTGTGCGGGCACAAATGCAAAGTTTCTTCCGTGCCTCCATAGGTCCCTGGTGGACACGTGGTGGCCTCAGAGACAATGCCAGGGAAAAGGGAAGGGTGGAATGACGAGGAAGGATTTGGGGCGCTTTGCCCAAGGAAGAGGAAAACAAACCAAAGATTGCTCCCACACCCGCGAGTCCGCTTGGGGATGCATGGCACTCCACGGTTTGCCCCAAGGAGAAGAGAGAAAGAGGGTGTGGAGTGGAAGGGGAGATATAGTGCATTGCGCCCAACGGAGGACAAAAGGGAGAAAGGGACGTGTGGGTCCGCACACCCACGGAAGAAGAAAAGCCCAAGTGGGGTGGTGATGTGGGGCTATGGGGAATCTTGTTGAAATTTTCCCAAGGCCAAAAACCAAATAAATTAAAGGGGTCCTCCCTCCCGCATTGCCACCCCAAGGTGCCACGTGGCACCTTCTCATTGGTTGCAGCGCGGTGGGGATAAGATGGAAAATTTTCCCCAAAATTTTCAAAAGGCTAAGGGTTAAAAAGGAAGCCGTGGCCTCACGCCGTAGCCCCTAGAGGACACGTGGACCCTATGATTGGCTATGGGCCAATGGAGGAAAAAGGACAAATTTTCTCGAACCAAATTTTTTCCAAAAACTTTTCTAAGGCCAAAATGACGGGAAATTTTGGGTGGAACCCGCATTAGGGAAAATTTTCCACCGAGGCACAAAAACTTCAAAGTGCCATAACTTTTTCTAGGAAGCTCAAGTTTGGGAAAACAAGGACTTTTAGAAAGCTCTCGATTCCCTCTTTGCATGAGAAAACATAAATTTTACATTTTGATATGTTTCTAAGGGTCTATTTTGCAAAAAGGATCTCTTGTGCTTATAATTGGTAAACCGGCAATTTTCAAACTTTTCAAATTGATTAAATTTGGTCTCCTCCTTCACTCAACATGTCAAACAGACATGGAGGATTGATCTAGGGAGGGTTTAGAGTGTTTTAGGAAAGTTAATTTTTTCAATTGATTCAAAATTGAATTTGTCCAACAAATGACAGAAAATGGTTGAGGAAGAGATTAAGCTCAATTTTGCAATGGTTCAAGATATTCTCTTAAATCTTCTTTTTCAATTGAGTACATTGCTAATATATCATGGTAAATTTTAAGGTTTCCAAGTTGATTGTTAAGTGCTGGTCCAAACTGTGCATTTTTATTAAAATTAATTGCCAGTATAAGGTTTATAACAGAGATCTATTTCTTGAAGTTTGTTTATCAAATTCATCCTACAAATATGGCACTTCATTCCTAAACTAGTCCAATACATTCTGTTGTTTAGAAACAAACCATTTCAAAGATAAATTGCAATTTTGATTTCCACTTTAATAATTTTCAAAAGAGAACCAATACAATATAATTCCCTCATACGTATTTCTTCTTCTTTCATTTTCCAAAACAGTGATTCCAATCACAATTTAACATTCCAATTCACCCAACAATGTAATGAGAGATAAAATTGCAATCTTTATTATATCAAAAGGAGTTACATCTTTACATATTCCATTCCTTGAATGCAACTAACCGAATTTTCATTTGGTTTAAAATAAATTTTACAAAATATACAACACTCTTTCACATTCCTTTTTTTTAAACGAGAGAAGAGAATATAACTCTTTACATTTCACTTTCAAACTTTCCTCATCAATACAAGCAACTTCTCATTTACAATAATTATACAAATCATCCATTTCAAAGTGGGAAGGAATACAATAAAATTGATCACAAGAAGGGATTGTCAAACCGTACATTTTTTTGCTCCAGACAACAACATGCAACTTCCATTTTCTTTCAATTTGATCACAACAAAAAGGGGAAAGGAAACATTTTCCACCCAACCAAGACATCCAATGAAAGGATAATCCTTCCTTCATCATTATCCCGTGAGCCCTAACCAAAGTACAATCAAAGGTACAATTCAACCCATGGAAACAACTGGATTCCACAACACAACATTCTTTCACACATGCACTTTTTAAAATAAAACATAAGTCAATACAAAACATCAGCCTTACTGATTCGCAATAACAAACATTCAAATCACAACTTAGGCTTGATCATTCAAACCAAAGGAGCAAGGACTATAGGGGGAAGCTACTTATGACTCCCAATTGGGGAATTGGGCATCCACCTATAATCACACCACCAAAATAACATATCATATCCCATAAACCTTATGCCTCCCAACCCCTCCTTATGGCCCCCACTAATTTTTACCTTATGCCCCCACACAAGTAAGAGATGCAAGCTATTTATTTTCCATGGTGGATCCCAAACCCAAAACTCCCTCCTGATGAAATCGATGCCACTTTGTGTATTCCCTTATGCCCCACCACATGGATTCTCCATAGCCTTCTCCTACACCTTCCGTAGGAAGTCTACCCAACCAGCCAACAAAAGCAATAAAAATTCTCCATACACACAACACAATAAGAAAATAACAGCAATAAAAGAAGGAATAAAATCCTACCTCTCCATGGAAGGATTTTCTCCACACAACAAGCTTTGAATGTCAAAAATATAGTCTCAAAATAGCAATGCCAAAGTATCAAATGCTCTCCAATTTCCTCCAAATAAACAAGATCTCTAATCACAGAAAAATGTGCCCCAAAGATGAATGCAAAGAGTGTCAATCAACCAAGAAACAATCTTCACCAAATATTCTCCAAATCAAGAGCTCCAATCATAAGAAAAATGCGCCCAAGGATGCATGCAAAATGTTTTCAACAACCCCCAAAACAAGAAGAGAGTTTCAAATATATAGAAGGGGGAAAGAAGAGGATGATGTGGATCCATATGGCTGCCACATCGTACATCCTCACATTCAAACAGAAAAAAGAAAAAATCCAAACTCTAAGGCTCAATAAAGAGGAGTGTAGAGAATGACAAAGTTACTTGCACACTCAAAAACAGCCCACACCTCAAGGGACAACCATTCAATTAAAATG